>PVJS01046479.1:0-15811 GCA_004027185.1 Glis glis
AGAGAGAGAGAGAGAGAGAGAGAGAGAGACAGGGAGAGAGAGCGAGAGCTGAGGCTGGCCGCGAACCTGGATCCTCCGGTCTCCGCCTCCCAAAGTACTGGGATTACAAGCGTGCGCCACCACGCCCAGCTGGATTCTATTATTAATAAAACTCGCCAGAGTGTTTATAATGCAAGGTCCCACTAGAGCTATTAGGCAGATTAACAATAGAGGACTTAAAAAGGGAAGGAGATACTGTGGCCAACCTCCTAACTCAGACCCTAAGAATCCTTGATCTTGTTGAATTTTTGTAGGTAGGGCCTTTAATTTATCAGTTTTATCCTATATTTCTTCACTATTGTCAGTGAAATTGAAGCAGCACATCCCTTATATTTTTCACACCCCTGATGATGAAACAATAACAAATAATCAATGGCAGCTCAGTTGTCTAGCACAGCTTGTCAAATTTGTTTCTGTTCAGTATTTAAAAGGGCTATTGCCGTGGAGGTGGCATTTAGGGCTTTGGCCACGTTGCAGCCCAGCCATTGAATGTGTCTTTCTGCTACATGTCCAAAGTAAAGGTTGCCACTTATGCTGAAAATCATTGCATAAGCTTCAGTATCAGAGAGGAAACTAACATCATCATTTTAGTCAGGGGAAACTGGAACAGGGGCAGCTCTCTTATGTCTGTTATCTGGGAGCAGTCCCTTTAAGTCATCTTTTGAGGGTAATAGCACTGCTGAGATAAACAGCAATGGGCATCAGTAACATTAGGCGGGATATAGTTTGTAGAATATGCATTACAAGCAAAGAACCAACCTAAAGGAAGTTTGACATAACCATTAATAGACACATGGGAAAAAGTCATATTACAGATTTTGTTTCCTTTAACTGGGGTACATTGAGGAGATGTGCAATTGACGAATTCAACACATTCATCCCCTTTAGCAACCACCACATTCGGGGTGTAAAAGCGGAGGCTGCCTTTGGGCTTGCCCCAGCTTGTCGGTCCCCAGGATGCTAAGTCAGCATAAGTAACATTTTTTTTTCCAGGGAAGTGGGGGAAGAAGGTTAGGTCCTTAATATCTGTAGCAGGTTTACATACCGGATACAAACAGGAACCAAGCATGTAATGGAAATGAGAATCTTGGGTCAGGCAGAAAGATGTTAGATTTAAGGAAGACTCTAGGGATACTCAGAAGTTATCTTTCTGGGACCAAGCTACCTGTGAGGGTAAAGTCTCAGCCTGAACATCATTTCCAATTAGTATTAACACAACCCCTATTTTCCACAATTTAAAAGTAATTTTAAACTTATTACTAATGTCCATGTTTAATTACTTTTTAGTCTTATCTTTGTGGGCTGTTTAGTCTTCTGAACAATCCATTTAGTTTCAGTCAGTTGATCTTCGGTTGGAGCTGGCTTTAAATGGATCCAGTGAATCCAGGCCTCTTTTCCTGTGACTTTTACTGCAGATGGTGTAGTGAGGACAACAATCTAAGGCCCAGTCCAATGAGGCTCAAGCGGATGCGCAGGCAACTTCTTCATGTACACCTGGTCACCGGGCTGGAATAGGTGGAAAGTTTCTAACTGGGACCTGTTAGGTCCAGTTCAAGCAGCCACAACAGCAGAGTGTATTTCTTTCCAAACTTGGTGTAGGGCCTGTAAAGAACTGATTAAATTTGGATTAAGATTTAGACAAGCATTTGGATTAGTCTTAGGTAATATAGGTAGTGGTCATCCAAACATAATCTCATAAGGAGTGATTCCTTTTACATCGGGTGTACACCTTGCCCGGAAGAGAGCGAAGGGGAGGAGGTCTACCCAGCCTTTGCCAGTCTCTAAGTTTAATGTGGTCAAAGTCTCTTTGATTGTTCTATTCATCCTCTCTACCTGTCCGGAACTGAGGCCTATAAGCACAATGAAGTTTCCAATCTATGTTTAATATCTTAGAGAGGTTTTGAGTAACTTTAGCCGTGAAGGCTGGACCATTGTCAGTCCCTATCATGTAGGGGAGGCCAAATCGTGGTAAAATTTCCATTATGAGCTTTTTTATTGTCACCTGCGCTGTCTCATTTTTCATTGGAAATGCTTCTACCCATCCAGAATAAGTGTCTATGAATACTAGGAGATACCTGTGGCCGTAGGAGCCTGGTTTTACCTCGGTGAAGTCAATCTCCCAGTGGTCTCCTGGGCTTGTTCCTCGTAACCTAGGGTTAGGTTCAACTGAAGCACATCTGTTAGCATTTACACGAATACAAATGGCATTTTACAGTTATTTCATGGATTAATGGATGGAGACCTTTGATAAAATATTTTCTTTTGATCAATATATAAAGCTTTGTTTCTCCCAAATGGGTGTAGTAATGGAACTGTTTGCTTTTCCAAATTCTTTGGGGAGGTAGAGTCTCTCATCAGGCAACATTGCCCACCCAGAGTCAGAGTTTATTTTTGCTTGGATTTCCTCTATGTGATCTAAATCTTGTTTTGAGTACGCTGGTTTCTCAGCTAGATGGTGCTGTGGGATCACAGGTAAGACCGGCACTCCCCCCACTGGACTTAGGGCCACTTCTTTTGCTGTTTTATCTGCCAAATTATTTCCTATTGTTATTAGGGAGTTATCTCGTTGATGAGCTCGGCAATGAATGATATCCACCTTTTAGGGTAACCAGATAGCTTCCAGGAGAGTCAGAATTTCGGGGACATTTTTTATTTGTTTACCTTCAGATGTCAGGAGTCCCCTTTCTTTATAAATAGACCCATGGACATGAGCCATAGCAAAGGCATATCAGCTGTCTGTATAAATGTTCAGAGTCTTATCTTTTCCTAGCTGTAGGGCTTGTATTAAAGCTATTAGCTCGGCTCTTTGTGTTGACGTTCCAGACCCCAGAGCTTGTGCCCATAGTACCTGTGAAGAGGTCACCACTGTTGCTCCTGAATGACAGATTTCTTCTAATATAAAGCTGCTACCATCTTTGAACAGTGTTTCGTCTGGATTTTTCCAGGGAACATCTCTCAGGTCTGGCTGGGTTCCTTGAAAAGCACTCAGAATCTCCAAACAGTCATGAATCGGTTCCTGTTCATCGTCATCAGGCAGCAGGGTGGCAGGATTTAAAGAGCTAGTGGCTAGAAACTTGATCTTTTGCGAGTCTAGCAACAAAGTCTGACAGTGAGTTAGATGAGCATTCAAGATCCAAAGGTCTGGAGGTGATCTCAAAATGGTTTCCACAGCATGAGGGGCCACTAGGTGGAGCTCTTGACCCAAAGCTAATTTTGAGGTTTGTTTAACCAGTGAGGCTGTCGCAGCTACGGCCTTTAGGCAGTTAAGCCATCCTGACGCGACAGGGTCTAAGTGTTTAGATAAGTATGCTACCAGCCTCTTCCATGGTCCTAGTTGCTGGGTTAGGACCCCCTTTGCTATTCCCCTTGTCTCAGCCACATACAACTGGAATGGTTTTTCAAGATCAGGGAGGGCCAGGGCAGGTGCCCTTATCAACGCTTCTTTTAGGTGGTTAAAAGCCTTTCTTTCTTTCTCAGTCTAAGCTATCTGTTCTCCTTCTCCTTTGGTGACTTCATATAAGGGTTTAGCAATTTCAGCAAAGCCCAAAATCCATAGCCGTCAATAGCCTGCTGAGCCTAAAAACTCCCGGACTTGTCTCTTTGTCTTAGGTTCTGGTATCTGGAGAATGGCTCTTATTCTCTCAAGAGAGAGTTTCCTTTGTCCCTCTTCCAACTGATACCCTAGGTAAGTCACTTGAGAGCGACATATTTGAGCCTTTCTGGCAGAAACTCGATAGCCCAAAGTCTCCAAGGTTTGTAACAGGCTTAAGGTGTCCTGATAACAATCCTGTACATTTTTAGCTGCCAACAGGAGGTCATCAACATACTGTAGCAGGACAGTGTTGGGATGTTTATGTCGAAACTCCTGTAAATCCTGGCTTAGGGCCTCATCAAAGAGGTTGGGTGAGTTTTTAAATCCTTGTGGCAGTCTCATTCACATTAATTGTCCTGAAAACCCACCTTCTGGGTCTGTCCATTCAAAAGCAAAAATGGGTTGACTCACCAGACTCAATGGTAAACTGAAAAACACATCATGCAGGTCGACTACCATGTAAGTCTGTGGCTGGGGGGCAGCAAACTGAGGAGCGTGTATGGGTTCAGAACCATGGGATGAATAGTCTCCACTCTTTTGTTCACCTCCCGTAGGTCCTGCACAGGTCTGTAGTCATCAGAACCAGGTTTCTGTACTGGAAGCAAAGGTGTATTCCAAACAGACTTACATGGGGTGAGGATCCCAGCAGACAACAACCTGTTAATATGTTTAGTTATTCCCTTGCAGGCTTGTAGACTGATAGGATATTGTTTTACTCTTACTGGGACTGCATCACTTTTCAACTGTACAATAATTGGGGCCCAATGGCAGGCCAATCCCGGGGGAATTGTCCTCAGCCCATACTCTAGGAACCAGTCTTCTATTTTTTTTTTTGCGGTACCGGGGATTGAACCCAGGGGCGTTCTACCTCCGTGCTACACCCCCGGCCCTATTTTTTATACTTTATTTTGAAACCGGGTCTCACGAAGTTGCGGAGGGCCTCACTAAGTAGAGAGAGAGTGAGAGAGAGAGAGAGAGTGAGAGCTGAGGCTGGCCATGAACCCGAATCCTCCGGTCTCCGCCTCCCAAAGTACTGGGATTACAAGCGTGCACCACCACACCCGGCCTCCTCTAATTTTTTGAAGCATATCTTCCTGATCAGTCTCTAATGGGCTCGCTTTATCTAGTAAGTATTCTTTTCCTAGCGGGCAGGTGAGCAATATATGGGATGGGGTTGAATAATCATTATCTCCAATAGTCAAAGATGCAATATCTCCTTTAAAAGAGATAGTGGCGTGAAGTTTCTGTAACAAGTCTCTTCCTAATAGGGGATAGGGACAGTCTGGCATTACAAGGAATGAGTGACTGATTGTCCCTCTTCCCAGGTCTGTTATCTGGGCCTTTGTCCAAGGATAACTTTTAACATTTCCCGTTGCTCCCTGAATAGGAACTTTACCATGAGATAGATGCCTCACCAGTTGAGTCAAAACAGAAAGTAGCGCCTATGTCCACCAAAAAATTAGTAGGTTTGCCCCCTACAGTTAATGTTACCCTGGGCTCCCGGGGGCTCAACAGAAAAGAGCCCTGACACCCTCATTCAGTCTCAGGGAGTACTTGTAACACTGCAGCATATTATTTCTTTCTCTGAGGGCACTCAGCCTTCCAGTGCCCTTACTCCTTACAATAGCTGCACTGGGTTTTTCTCAATGGGGGCCTCTGCTTCACCGAGCCCTTTTTATTTCCTTGAAACTTCTTTCGACCCGGTGCCTGCTCTTCCAGGGCTGCCCACAGGACTTTTGCCAACCTCTTTGCTTGCCAGTCCTCCGGGGTATCTTGGTTGTTTTAAACTTTTTGAGCAATTCCCACTAATTTAGCCATATTCTCTCCCTCAAAGCCCTCCAGTCTCTGTAACTTCTTTCTAATGTCAGGTGCTGACTAGGTTACAAAGGCCAAATTGAGTGCCCGTCTATTTTCAGGGGCTTCTGGATCTATGGGAGTATACAGCTGGTAGGCTTCCAGCAAACACTCGAGGAAGGCACTAGGTGCCTGTGCTCTTGCAATGTTTGACTCACCTTTGAAAGGTTAGTAGGCTTGTGGGTGGCAGACTTCACCCCCTTAGGAGAGTCTGGCGAAACTGGTCTAGACACTTCTTACCTTGGTCATCATTTGGATCCCAATTTGGATGGGAGGAAGGCAAAACAGCCTCAATTCATCTCGGGTCTGAGGTGACATCACCATTCGGGTCTAGGACAGTTTTTCGAGCTTCATGGCGAATTCGCTCCCTTTCTTCAGAAGAGAACAGGGCCTGGAGAAGTTGCTCACAATCGACCTAGGTGGGCTGATGAGTAAAAAAGATAGTCTCAAAGAGAGTTATGAGACCCTGAGGTTACTCAGAGAAGGGAGGGTGCTGGCTCTTCCAATTATAAATATCTGAAGTAGTAAAGGGGACATAAACAAAGAAAGAACCAGATCCACTTTGGGACGGCATTTCTCAGAGGGGGAGAACAGGTTCGGGCCTAAGGCCATAAGAGGACCCCATACGAGTATAAGGAGGAGAGGCCACAGTAGAATCAGTGTCTGCCGGAGCCGAGGGAGAAAGAAGGGGTTCAGGTTCAGGGGGAGGCAGAGGTGGAAGAGTAGGGTAAAGGGGCAGAGGAGGAGGAAAGTCAAGTGGGTCCTCGGGGGTCTCTAAAACCTTTGGGCTCTTCCCACTGGGTTCGAACGTGTTATACAGTTCCCAGACTTAGATTTCGAAGATGACTTAAGTCCCACCCCTGGTTTTGTTATTAAGACGGTCCTAGGGCTCAGGTTAAGACTAGAGCAAGGGTTATGGATCTGGAGGGAAAGAAATTTCTTTAATGAGGAAGGTTTATCAAATAGGATGTCAGACCAGATTTGGATATAGGGCACTTGGTCAGGGTGGCCAGGTTTGCCAAATATTACACGCTGAACACAGAGGGCAGTGGGAAGATCAGTAGTTCCTTCTGCCAGCCAGCCCACACCAAATGTAGGCCACTCCAGCTCACAGAGCCTGTGGAGAACAAAGGAATCAACTGAAATGCTGTAGTCAGCAGCTCACTTATGAAACTCCTGAAAGTGATTTAAGAAGCAATCAAGGACAGTGAGGAGAAAAGAAGCAGAGCTGAGGCAAGTGATGGAGATCCCTGAAGAGTACTGGCCAAAGCCTGAAAAGCCCCTCAGGGAAGTCATGGAAAGCATGCAGAGACAACTCAATGTCACGGAGCAGACACTGTCCCACAGGCAAAACCTCCCAGATAGAGACCTGGTGAGATGGGCATCTGGAGGGCTGGCCCTGCAGGGAATTTACAAAACCTGCCACCACAGGGACCTGATACAGAAGAGAGAAGAGCTGCTCTGTCTCCCCAAGGAGTTCTCACTCTATGGTACTGAGCAGGGCACACGGATGGAAACAAAAGATTTTACATCTTCTCAAGCACAGTCCATGTTCACCAAGACTATAGAGAAGCTGGGCTTCAGTTTCTCTTCCTCAGGCAAGGGTGGAGGTTGGGGATTTAGTTTAGAAGCTAGATTTTATGGACAATTCCTTAGAAGTAATGTAACCAAAAACTCAGAACTTTCCTCAATTTGCCAAATCAAATAGGACAAGGCTTTGTGAAGAAGAAAAAGAAATTTTATTGATTTGCTAGCAATGAGAAAAATAGCGAACAAGAATTCAAAAGGGAAATACAAAGGTGGTTTTGACAAACCTAAAAAAAGAATCTTCCTTTTAAAGCTCCAGGTATTTATCCAAAAACATAATTCTTGCCTTCTTGGTCCTTGAGATAATTTCCTTGGACTTGCTGGCAACAGCTCTTCATTACTTTAGTCAGTAAATTGACAGGAACATGTTACTTGGTAACAGAGGAAGAGAGAGGAGGAGGGAAAAAAATGTTCATTTTAAAATCAGCCACCGGCTACCTGACTGCAAGGTCATAATTAATCCAATGAACAATTTAAACAAATGAAAACAGACACAATGTTTTTATTGAAAGATAATAAGAGTTAATTTTATTTTTAATGATTACAAATTTAGGGCCTATATATCAACATGAACCATTTGTAACAAAGAGAATGTAAAAAATAATCGAGGCAAATTACTATAAAATGGTAATATCTAAAACTTTTTCAAATATAAAATTTCCCTAGCTTACAATAATAAGAATGTCATAATTAAAACTCTGGAAATGCATATGTCACATAGGTTCCTAAATAACATAGAATAAAGATATAGGCAGATTAGTAATTAATTTCTGAAAGTACTGCTTGGATTTATGATCAATTTATAAAAAAAATTTTCAGCTCATTATTATAAGATGCCATTCCCCAAATCAGAAACAGAAACCATAAATGGGTTTTTAGCATTTTAAATTATCTATTATTTCCTTTGGTTTATCTCAGGCCTGGAACAAGATTAAGGAATACAAAATTAAAATAAATTCCTTGAGTTTATGAATTCTGGCAATGTGTTTAAAATAATACTTTATTATAAACCTTTTTACAACTCAGTTCACACCTATGTTTACCTTATTGTCTCACTTGTGAATTGCCAAACAATAGTCCAGAGAAACCATGAATGTCACTTATAGATATGAACATTACACATTTATTTAATAAAAGAATATTTGAGGTGTGAAATGAATTCTGCTTCTGAATTAAGATTTCCCTGTAAAAACAAAATGATGTAGAAGGCTGCATTTTCAAAATTCCAATCTAAACAATAGGAAGAAAGAAGCAGCTCATCTACTACAGAGAAGCAGGTAGGCCTTTGTAGTTTTTATCAAAGACTGTTGTTACTAGGCCATGTAAACAAACATATTTGGTAACTATCACTTTCATTTGGAAAAGCCTTTATTAGTGGGCTTTAATAGGAAAACAATGGATTTTTAAACTGATCGATCATTCATAAAAATCTGTCATATATATGCATCTAACTTACTCATTTTGACAGCTATCTTTTGAATAACAATGAAAATCAAGCATAGTTATTTTTATATTTATTTATTTATTCATTCATTCATTTGTTTATTTATATTTGTGGTACTAGAGATTAACTCAGGGGCATTCTACCTTGGAGCTATATCCCCAGCTCTATTTTATATTTTATTTTGGAACAGGGTCTCACTAAGTTGCTGAGACCTCACCAAGTTTCTGTGGTTGCTGCAAACCTGCGATCCTCCTGTTTCAGCCTCTCAAGTACTGGGTTTACAAAAGTGCACCATTACTCCTGGCTGTAGTTAACATTTTAAGTTATTGCTTTTTGCAAAAATTCTAACATTGCTGTATATGGAATATATTGAGCATTATATCTTAAATATCTAAAGATAAATTTTATATTGATTGGCTACCAGACTAGAAATAATGTGTTAGCAAACTTCAAAGACAATCTTATTACTGAGTTCACGTTAACTTGTTATAGATTTAGTAAAGTTATGCAAATCAAAAGGCATTTGGTTTAGTTTAACAGTCTTTATGTTTTGTGAGTACTTACTCTAAGCTAATCTGATACCTTGCAAGCAAACAACATGTAATCACATAGGTATTATCACAGGTTGAGAGTCCACTATAAAGTGATCCATCCTGTATCCATGGGTATAATTCCTAATACAAGGGCAAAATAAATTAGGAAAAACAAATTCACTTGCACTTTTGACCAAAAATGGGAAAAAGAATCTAAACTATCTATGAACATCTTACAGAAATGGATATAATTTACAAGGGAGGGAAGGGACAGATTTTCAGTTTTCAATCTCAGCATGAGGAAGTTTGAGAGCTAAAACAATTCTGAACTTTTCATTGGAAAAGGACTCAGTTTCAGGTCTTCACAACCTAATCACCCCTCAAAGGCACCACCCTTCAATACAGTTCAGTGGCCATTGTATGAATACAGAGGGACATTCTAACTATAGCAATTAGGATGACTATTATGTGAAGGCAAAAATCTAAGGGAGAGTTGGCAAGGAGTGAAAATAAAATGAGATTAAAGAGAGATTTCAAAGAGTAAATTGGAAAGACATAGGATACTAAATTTATATTAAGAGGATGACAGATGGCCAGTATACTTGTTAACCAGTAGGGTAGTGACATTGAGTAGGACAGGAGGGAAACATGAATACTGTATGAAACAGGAGCATGTGAAGTATCAATTCATGTGCTGTACAATGACAGTTTGTGTGTGTGGGGGGAGGAGGAGCTTAACACAGATGGAACATTAGATAAGAAAGTACATTTGGGTCTACATACACAGATGCAGATAACATCAGTATATGGACAATTGTTCATATAATAGAAAGATGATATTAACTGGGGGAAGAGGAAAACTAAGAATTAGTGGCAAGCATAAACCAAGCCAAAAGTGAATTTAATAGAACAGAAGAGCAAATGAATATTTAATGATCCAAAAAGAAGTGACAGAAAGACAGGAATAGAAGAAATCAACGCAGGTTTAGGAATAGAAGAAATCAGCGCAGGTTTTCCAGAAATGATTTGAGGAAAGATAGTAATTGGTGGCATCAATTATATCAAAAATAGACATTAAGTTGTCACACATATGCATACTTTCAAAGTTCATCCCTCTGCATCACTTTCAATGCAGTTCATTCTGTGTAATAGGAAGTGCCAAAATCAGGCTATTAAGTTGCAGTTCACCATGGCATCTAAAAAAGCTGTCTATCTTGAGAACACCCACAATGATGTCCCACAATGATAAATAAAGGTTTTGACCAAAAAATACATTTTGGAACCAGTTAAAGAGGTATGAGACTGCCTTGGATACTTGCATCATTGGTAGTTGTCTAATTGACCATACAGTTGACACTACCTTAAATGAGGTCACTGTCAGGCTAACCAAATGTCTGTTTTTCACACAGCCATGGCCACACCAGAGAGCACTTCTGATGAGCCGCTGCTCAGAGACAAAAGGAGCCAAGATCTTCAAGAGATTCTGAGAGAAGTGGGACTGGCTGTGGAGTACTGGCTGCCTAAGCTGCATGAAGACCTGGGTGTGTCCAATGTCCAGGCCTTACAATACTTAGAAGAAAAAGATCTACAGAAGCTAAAATCAAAGGCACAGCATGAATGGGAGAAAAAGGCCCTGGAGAAGCTGTTTGACCTGTCACACTCAAGCAGTATTCCAGGGTTACTAGACTCACCAGTGAAGACCATAAATAAAAGGCAGAAGCAGGCAGAACAGGCACTGCAGGAGCTGAGGGACTTGCTGTCAGAAGGCAGGCACAGACAGGAAGAGGCAGTGAGGAGAAAAGAAGCAGAGCTGAGACAAGCGATGGAGATCCCTGAAGAGTACTGGCCAAAGCCTGAAAAGCCCCTAAGGGAAGTCATGGAAATCATGCAGAGACAACTCAAGGTCACGGAGCAGACACTGTCCCACAGGCAAAACCTCCCAGATAGAGACCTGGTGAGATGGGCATCTGGAGGGCTGGCCCTGCAGGGAATTTACAAAACCCACCAACAAAGGGACCTGATACAGAAGAGAGAAGAGCTGATCTGTCTCCCCAAGGAGTTCTCACTCTACGGCACTGAGCAGGGCACACGGATGGAAACAAAAGAATTTACATCTTCTCAAGCACAATCCATGTTCACCAAGACTATAGAGAAGCTGGGCTTCAGTTTCTCTTCCTCAGGCAAGGGTGGAGGTTGGGGATTAAGTTTAGAAGCTGGAATGGATCAAAGTAAACATTCAGAATCTAGGGAAACCCAGCAAGCAAGTTCTGAGCACACTTATTTCTGCTCAACCAAGTTCGCCTACATCCCCCTGGCCTCCTGCCACTTTTCTGTTGATCAGCTGAAGTTCTCTGAGGCCGCTCTCCAGGAATTGAAATCCATTGAAAGTCTCTTAGATCACACTGCAGATCCAGACAGAACCCCCTTGCTGAAGCAAAGGACTGAGAACTTCTTCCACAGGTTTGGCTCTCATGCTAACCAAGGTCCTCTGCACCTGGGAGGAATCTACTGGTGGAAGGCCGTCTCAGAGGGTTTCCAAAGGGAGCAGCTGGCTGATGTGAAGCAGCAGGTGGCAGAAGCCCTGGACATTTATGTAAGGGGCAGCTACAGTGGCTTTGGAGTGAATGTTGCTGCAGGCATGAATGTGTCAGACTCACACTCAAGTGCAACCTCTCAGAATAAAATGTTCCAAAACCTCCAAACCAAAGTCCAATTATCTGTGATTCAGACAGGTGGCCCACCTGAAGCAGATGGCCTTGTGCAGTGGAAAGCTGGCCTGGTTGCCAGCAATCAAACCTGGTGTGTCATTGACCGGGGATTTCAGCTGGTGCCCATTTGGGACATCATCCTCTCTAGTCACAGAAGTGATTTTAAGGATCCCTTTCGGGTGGCTAAGTGTCTGAAAGACAACTACACTGCTCTGACTGGCCTCAATGCCCAGATACAGGATGGAGAGGAACTGTTGAGTGCTGGGAAGGAGGCTAGGGTTTTCTTAGAGGATGTGAAATCCTGGGAGGTGTCTGATCCTGAAAAGCAGCTTCAAAAACTGATAGATTTCATGCAAATATTGAGTCAAAAAGTAAACAGTTATGACAGTTGGATTAACATATGTCTCACAGATTGGTATCTGCAGAATTTTCTAGTAAATACTGTCAACTTTTGTAAAAAGTCTTCCATTCATACAACCAAGTTTATTAAATCTCAGTTGTGCATCCTTCTGGATCCTCACATCTACAAAGTGTCGAACTTTCCTCAGGCTCACTCCATCATGCAGTGGATCCACCAGTCAGAGTCAGAGCAAGAACAAGCCAACATCTCCCAGTTTTCAGAGTTTATTACAATCTTAAAAGATAAACAGAATGACCTCTTGGAAGTGAATGTCAATTCTGAATCCCCAGAAACATTGGAAGAAACTCAAAGAAAAGCCACATATGAGATCAGCTTAGCTCTCAGCTGCCTCCTGAATTGCCTTCAAAAAACAGAACAGCCAGACACACAGCTCTTGCTACTTTCCATTGCAGCTAGTGCAGGATATCAGATAGAAAACAATGTTTTTCAACATCTCCTGGGGTGTGATGAGATAAACTTCCTACTGTATGAAATACAAATGGCCCACAATAAATACCAGGAGCTTAAAAGTATTTGTAGCTACAGGGCTCAGGCATTCCTAGTGCTCACAGTTCTGACAGTCACAGCTGGATTCACAGCTACTTCTCAAGAAGAGAAAACACAAAGGATGGCATTGATGAGACAACATATAGGACAATCATTGTCAAATGAAGTTGCACAGGTCCTCACCAAACTGGAAGCAGATCATGATTGGGAAAACTTAGAAAAAAATTTGAGATTACTCATAGATGGGATTTATGAAGACACTGTTTCTTCATTTCACATGGATGACGTCAAAAGACAATTGCAAATTGTCCTCCCTGGAAAGCAGCAGCCCTGTGAATCAAAAAATAATGAAGACAAAAATAGCAAGGTGATAGAAAATGAAGCCTTCCTAGACTTACTCCAGCGTCTAGGCCTAAAAGATTATTTCCCAAAAATGATGAGCAGAGATAACTTCCATCTGATCTACAAGAAATCTGTGTACAACACTCAGCCCAGCACTGAAGGGGAACTTCCCTTCTATTTTCTACAGAAACTACTGATGATGGATTATGGGGTGAGGCACATAGTCCTCAAAGATGATGAAAACACAGAACAGCAGGTCTATCCAACAGGTGCCAATCAGGAACATGAGGCTTTTGATCCATATGAAGGATTTTTTGAAGACAGTGATAGTCCAACTAATCCCTCAGTTTCCAAGCATAGGCCCTACATTCACCCAATGGATATTCAGATGGCAATTTTTCACTGTGCAGATGAAATTGCTAGACAATATATTTTGGCCAAACTTTCCATCTGTCAGTTTGCCCTCCCTCTTCTGGTGCCTAATCCCTGCAACTCTCAAATTGAATTCTCTCTCTGGTCTCTCAGACAAATTAGGAGAAGTTGGCAGCAAAGAAGGAAATCACCACAAGGAAAGAACATTTACAAGAATTAGCACATGTGTCGTGTCTCTACACACACTGTGTCCTTCATTAGAGTTGGAAATGGTCTATCTGCTTCCAAATCCCAGATCATGAACTGTCTGCTCAGTAAACGTAAACATGAGGTATTTTTTCACCGACACTGCAGAGGAAGCTGCAAAGATTGTCTCCTGATGGGAGGCGTGGTGGAAATCTGCTGGTTCTGTCCTGGGGGGGAAGAGGAGGACAGATTTGACAACTGTGTGGCCTTCACCAATCTTCATGGAGATGCAAGAGATCATACACGGCAGCTCAGCTTCCTGCAGGAGGTCTCTTCCCTCATTGTGGTCCTCATGTCTGCTTCAGACAATAATGCAGAAAACCGAAAAATTGTCCGTGACCTATTCCAGTTATCAAAACCTTTGATCTGCTTGCTTGATGACAAAGAAAAAACAATGGCCAATAGTTCTGACAGAAGAGTGAAAATTGGCATCAGGAACAGAAATGACGCAGAATTAACAGAGGAGCTCACAACTACAATCAGACGTTTGCTAGAGATCTCTGACACTGCTCTCAGCTTAGAGGACTGTTCTCAGATTGCTCGCAAGCAAGGATTCTTTATTGATGAAGACCAGACAGATTGCAAGGAAGCCAATGAAAAGGCACAGATTATTATGTTGCTTCTCAGAGAAACCAAGTTATCTCACATGAAGGAAACCTTCCTACCCCTTCAGGGACAACTGTGGCATCTTTGGTGTAAGAAGGACAAAGAACTCTACCACCTGAGAGAAAAGGGGAATCGGAGCATTGAACAACACAAGAGTGAGATTGAGACAGAGAAACAAGTAATACGGCAGAGACAGTTGAGAAGAGCCTTTCCTCTCAATGATTTAATGAGATCTGTGCTTCAAATTCTCCAAGAGCATTCAGAAACTCATAGCAAACTCTACTTCTTGCAGTGGCTGAGCATATTTTTTGAAAACCTGACTGCAGAACACTTGGAAAATCTTCTTGAGAAACTAATATCTTTGTGGTCATTGGAACAAACAGAAAAGCAAAAGGCACAAAAGGGCTACACCTTGAAATACTGTCAAAATGAGATAGAAGCCATCTCCACAGAGATTAGTGACTGTACCTTGGGAATTGAGCATCTTCTCAGAGAAGTTGGTCAGATCTATGAAGCTCTGAAAGAAAGTTCATCCACAGAAGAAATACTGTTTCTCTCACTACCCCAGATTGCTGCAGACCTGATGATATCTGGTGTTCCCATTGAGCTGATGGATGGGGACGCTTCCTATGTGCCTCTAAAGTGGGTGTCAGCTGTTTTTGACAAGGTCTCAGAGAAACTTGGAAACAAACGGCTCTTTGTTCTCTCAGTCCTCGGCCTGCAGAGCTCAGGGAAGTCCACCTTGCTGAATGCCCTTTTTGGGCTGCAGTTCACAGTCAGTGCAGGCAGGTGTACCAGGGGGGCCTACATGCAGCTCCTGAAGGTGGAGGAGTCATTCACAAAAGAACTTGGCTTTGACTTTATTCTGGTTGTAGACACAGAAGGACTTCGTGCCCCTGAACTCAGCAACAAATCCCAAAATCGTGACAATGAGTTGGCAACCTTTGTCATTGGACTTGCAAACTTGACTCTGATCAATATTTTTGGGGAGAATCCATCAGAGATGCAGGATATCCTGCAGATAGTTGTCCAAGCCTTTCTGAGAATGAAACAAGTTAAAATCTCTCCAAGTTGCCTCTTTGTCCATCAGAATGTGGGAGAAGTTACAGCTAAAGACCAAACTATGGAAGGACGAAGGCGGCTAGAACAGAGGCTAGATGAAATGGCAGCTACGGCTGCTGAACAAGAGTGCTCACACATAACCCGCTTCAGTGATGTCATTAAGTTTGATGTGAATACTCATGTCTACTACTTTGCTCACCTCTGGGATGGCAATCCCCCCATGGCCCCTCCCAACCCTCGCTACAGCCACAATGTCCAGGAATTGAAAAGTAGAATCCTTTTGACTGCTAAACAGGAATGCAGGGGAAACATCATGAAGGTATCAGATGTAAAATTCCGAGTTCAAGATTTGTGGAGAGCCCTGGTGAGTGAGAACTTTATTTTCAGTTTCAGGAACACCCGAGAGGTCATGGCCATGAGCAAACTGGAAACCATGTACAACCAATGGACCTGGGAGCTGAGGAGTCATGTGCTGGACCTGCAGAACCAGCTGAACAACCAGATTCAGAATGGAAAGAT
>PVJS01046480.1:0-15811 GCA_004027185.1 Glis glis
GAAGTTGCAGAGGGCCTCACTAGGTAGAAAGAGAGAGAGAGAGAGAGAGAGAGAGAGAGGAGAGAGGAGAGAGAGAGATCACGCACGCGCGCATGCGCGCTGAGGTTGGCTGCGAACCCGGATCCTCCGGTCTCCGCCTCCAAAGTACTGGGATTACAAGCATGCGCCACCACGCCTGGCTTATTTTTTATTTTGAAACAGGGTCTCACTAAGTTGTGGAGGGCCTCACTAAGTAGCTAAGGCTGGCCGCGAACCTGGATCCTCCGGTCTCAGCCTCCCAAGTATCGGGATTACAAGCGTGCGCCACCATGCCCGGCTTCAGTTGTTCTATATCTTGACATCACTTGGTATTAGCTTTGTGTGTGTGTGTGTGTGTGTGTGATGCTGGGGATCAAACCTAGGCTCTTGCACATGCTAGCCAAACACTCTGCCACTGAGCTATACCCCCGACTTCTCTTTCTTTTTGTCCTTCTTCATAGTGTTATATTTATCTTCATTGTGCATTACCCGCTCTTCGTCGTCAGTGGGTATTTTTCCCTTCCAACTTGCAGTAATGATTGCAACTTTAACATAGCTAGTAATTAACACATAGCTAGCCACTGCCGAAAGTTAAACAAAAATCTAAAAATAAAGTGTCAGTGATTCAATTCATTTTAATAAGGAATCTAGTCTTCTAATGGATTGAGAAAATATTACTATTGGTTTTGGTGAAACTTAGGAGCAGGGAAATGGTGCTGATAGTCATTGAAATGCAAGATCATAGCTGGGCGTGGTGGCGCATGCTTGTGATCCCAGTACTTGAGAGGCTGAGACCAGAGGATCCGGGTTCACGGCCAGCCTCAGCTACTTAGTGAGGCCCTCTGTAACTTAGTGAGACCCTATTTCAAAATAAAGAATAAAAAATAGGGCTGGGGGTGGAGCTTGGAGGTAGAATGTCCCTGGGTTCAATCCCCAGTACCGCAAAAAAAAAAAAGCAAGATTATACCTCCTATAACTAGCCCGATGTAAACTCAATTAGAAAGCATACAAGCACAACCCTTTGATGACGTCCATGAGTTACAGAGTTCAGTTATATTGAACCCGACTACCTTCTGAAGATGTCAAAGACACTGACAACCTCAAGTCCCTTTCTTGGTGCTATTTAACGTAGAGAACAACCAGTAGATGATGGGGCGGATAATGACTCCAGGACATCACTGTGAGAAGGTAGAGGACCAAGGACCAGAAAGAATCTAGGCCTCCCGCCTCCCGGACAAGCCTGGCCACCCAGCAATCTGGGATAGACAAGGTGCAGTTCCAACCAGCAGATCTCTGAGTTCCTTCTAACCCACAGGTGACGGGGACGCCTCTGGGAATCTCAGCCGAAGCCCATTGCTGTAAAGGAGGCCTTCACCATGAACATGGTATAGCTATTGTCATTAACAGCTGGTAACGGAAGAATAAAACAGGCCTGTTGTAGGGTATTTTGATTTACACACTGTCCTGAATGCATTCCCTGTGAAGGGGATTCTAAGGGAGGTCCTAGAAACCAGCTCTAGTCCCTGTTGTCTGTGGGGTGAGAGTCAGGGCTCCCCCTCCACAGCCAGACAGGTGTGACCAGACTCCTGCTCCCACCTCTGCGGGCTTCTGTGGGCCCTTAACATGCCCCTGGACTTACCTCAGCCTCCTTTGTTCTCATTGATAAAGTGATCATTTTTTTTTTTTTTGTAGTACTAGGGATTGAACCCAGGGGCATTCTACCTCCGAACTATACCCCCAGCCCCATTTTTCATTCTTTATTTTGAAACAGGGTCTCACTAAGTTGTAGAGGGCCTCACTAAATTGCTGAGGCTGGCCGTGAATCCGCGATCCTCCTGTCTCAGCCTCCCAAGTACTGGGATGACAAGCGTGCGCCACCACGCCCGGCATAAACTCATCATTCTTAACAAGAGGTACTGTGGAGGTCAAATGAGTGTGAGTGTGTGTGTGTGTGTGTGTGTGTGTGTGTGTGTGTGTGTGGTGTGGATGTAACATGAGTTATTAACCCATTTCTTCTTTTATTTTCCCCCACTTCGTCCCCATTCAGAAATATATGGGGTCACCATTTGCCCTGGGGCTGAAATTCCTCAGAAATGGACAAATGAAAAAAATGATAATTTTTTTTAAGTTTTGGGTTCTGTCTTGGTCATAAAAGAATATGGCGACAAAAGGAATCTGCCTTTGTAGCTGCAAATCCCCCAGAACCCTGGAGTGTTCCGGGGATGCAGCATCGTGGGTCCTGACAAGAAGTAGACCCTATTGGCTGAGAAGGGAGATGTGCGGGCTGCCCAGGGCCCTGTTGTGGGGACCAAGAGCTCTCTGCCAGATGTCAGCTGTGTGGACAGTTTCCACTAGGAATGGGCGAGAGGACGGACTTTGCCTTCCCCAGTTACCTGAGCCAGGAACCAAATGGGGACAAACCTAATGTTTGTCCAGTTTCCATTTGGAGGTGCTTCAAGTTCTGACTAAGGAAATTTACATTGTGTGTAGGAGGCTAGCTGGGGGCCCACCAGATAAGATGGAGAGGTGGACATCCACTCCCTACTGTCACCAGGATGGCACCCAAGAAAGACATCCTGGATTTAACATCTTCCCTGGTAGAAAGGTGAAATACAGTGGACAGGGTGGATACGATTGCTTGGAGCGATGAGCCCATTTCTGCATTTTTCCTAGAAGTGTGTAGGTGTTCCCCCTACACACTAGTCCCCCACTAGATAGACTGGGGCCCAAATTACATTAGTAAAGAAACAAATTAAAATGATGATTCTGGAACACCCCAAGAAAATGATGACCAGAACCCATACCTATTACACGTGGGAAAATGCCCGGCACCTGGAAGTGGTCATCGGAATTATATGGACGATCTAATTACAGTCCTGCCTTTTGTCACCCAAGAATTAAGATGTAACTGCTGCAGCTCTGCCATTCTATAAATAGTTTCCAATAAGAAAATAATTTCCACTAGTGGACATTTTTCAGCTTCTAACTTGGTATTTTTTGGACATCAGGATGGACATGCAGAAATCTCACCAGATGGCCTCTTCAAAAATATCTGCTTTTTATAAAGCCTTCTTTTTTTTTTTTTTGTAGTACTGGGGATTGAACCCAGGGGCATTCTACCTCTGAACTCCACCCCCAGCCCTATTTTTTATTCTTTATGTTTGAAACGGGATCTCACTAAGTTGCAGAGTTCCTCACTAAGTAGCTGAGGCTGGCCACAAACCTGCGATCCTCCGGTCTCAGCCTCCCAAGTACTGAGATTACAGGCGTGCGCCACCACGCCCGGCTCTAAAGCATTCTTCACCTGTATTAAACTAAGGGCACATAATGGGTGATAGAAGAGGAATATGCCTTCTGAGACCCAGAAACTCAAAGCAAGCCTTCTGATGTGTTTGTAGGAAGCCACGTGCCTCTTGCCTCTCACTTGTAAATTTGTTGTGCTTTCTCCTGAGGTCCGTGGAGAACAGCCAGTCACCCACCGCCATCTGGCCGGGCTAATTCTGGGTGGCTGCAGCTGCAGCCCCATGTCTGGTAATCACAGCTCCGGGTTCTCTCCATACTAAACAGCTAGCTAAAGTTGCTGCCTGGCGAGAACATTCCACTCCGGCGGCCTCACTTTTTAATAAGAGACCCAGGCTTGCAAGCACCAAAGAGCACCCTCGCCATTCATCAACCCAAGGCCAGGTGTCTCCTGCCTCTCCTTAGAGTGGTTTAGGAGGACCACTCACCTGGACCACAGATCTCACCTGCATGTATCTTCTTACATGGACTGCTGGAATTGTCCCCAAAGTTGGCCCCTCTGTCCTGATTTTTCTATTCTATAATCTGCCCAAGGCTGATCTGAAATGAATCACCCAAAAGCCCTAGATCGATCCATGCCCTCTCCTGGCTCACAAGCTTGTCATCGTTCCCTGTTGGCTACAGGATGGATGCACATTTCCTGGGTTGGCACTCGAGGCCCCTGATCATCTGGTCCTAGCCTTGGGACCCACAGTCCCAGCCTCAGGCTGAGATTTTAGGCTGAGGTCACTGGAACTGGTTCCTAGCTCAGATGTACGACTTCCTCAACACCCTTGAAGCAAGTTAGTTACATTCTTAGTTCAGTCATCTTAAAACGAGATTAGTAATATTTACACACCGTTGCATGGATTAAGTGAGATCAAGATAATTTGCCGAGTGCCTT
Source organism: Glis glis (assembly GCA_004027185.1). Taxonomy (NCBI): domain Eukaryota; kingdom Metazoa; phylum Chordata; class Mammalia; order Rodentia; family Gliridae; genus Glis; species Glis glis. The sequence goes on from PVJS01046480.1 coordinate 4,202, forward strand.
TGCACTGAAAATATTCATTGGAGGCAGGTAAATGCCATAATCATTACTATTAATTTCCCAGCACTATTTTACACTGCTGGCCGATACTCCAGACAACGCAATTACCTAGGGCGCAGGATAGGATAAGTGGTTAAACATTAGGGTTTTGCAAAGAGACCAGGCTTAAATGCTGACTCTGTTGTTTGCCGTGTGACTTCCCTAAGTTACTCCATCTCTCCGGCCATGACTGTTCTCATTAAAACAGAGAGAACAGCCGGGCGTGGTGGCGCACGCTTGTAATCCCAGTTTTTTGGGAGGCGGAGACCAGAGGATCTGGGTTCGTGGCCAGCCTCAGCTCTCTCTCTCTCTCTCTCTCTCTCTCTCTCTCTTTCTCTCTCTCTCTCTACTTAGTGAGGCCCTCCGCAACTTCGTGAGACCCGGTTTCAAAATAGAGTATAAAAAAAATAGGGCCAGGGGTGTAGCGCGGAGGTAGAATGCCCCTGGGTTCAATGCCCGGTATCGCAAAAAAAAAAAAGAACAGTCCTCGATTCGCAGAGATGTTGTAATGCATGTGACAAACAACATTATTCATGGAAGAATGAAGAAGGGCGGGATGATTTTCTGTCCTACTTTGAACTTCCTTTCACGTGCCCTTTTTTTTTTTTTTTTTTTTTTTGTTGTTGTTGCAGTACCGGGGATTGAACCCAGGGGTGTTTTACCTCTGCGCTACACCCCCGGCCCTATTTTTTTTATACTTTATTTTGAAACCGGGTCTCACAAAGTTGCGGAGGGCCTCACTAAGGAGAGAGAGAGAGAGAGAGAGAGAGAGAGAGCTGAGGCTGGCCGCGAACCCAGATCCTCCGGTCTCCGCCTCCCAAAGTACAGGGATTACAAGCGTGCGCCACCACGCCCGGCCACGTGCCCTTTTTGAATGTTCATTCATCCTCTGCTTTTGTGTTTGTGTTTCTTCTCCCATTTCCCTGCATGCCTTCCTCTCTTATTTATAATTCTCCAGGTCCTACAGTGTCTCAACTCAGATCAAACCCTGAAATGTTTCCTCCTCTGGGAAGCCGTTTGTGGTGTCTCAAGAGGAAATTTCTCAGAAATAAGTAACTCCGGGAGAACAAGGGGTCCTTTCCCAATAGAACTAAGACATTTTGGCCTGTGTGCATTTTACCGCATCCACTAGTAAGTATAAGTAAGAGTTCAAGGACTTAATCTTCACATTACCTCCCAGGTAGGATCCCAACGGAGGCTCATGGGACCAAGATTCATCTAGTTCCCATCTCGTTTGCCCAAGGGCCCCGGAGTTCAGGGATTGAAGTTATGAAGCCAAGAGAAGGGAGTGGATGGACCATCACAGAGTGAGGCTCGCTCATGCATGCGTCAGGTCACAGCTCTACCTTTGACCGGTTCTTATTTCCTCTGCGGCCAGTTTTGAGCATTCTGACCTTTCAGAAAAAGGATTGGTGATGATTCAAAAGCTCTCACACGAGCAAGAAATGAATGTCAAAAGCTTTGCCCAGGCCGGGCGTGGTGGCGCACGCTTGTAATCCCAGTACTTTGGGAGGCGGAGACCGGAGGATCTGGGTTTGCGGCCAGCCTCAGCTCTCTCGCTCTCTCTCTCTCCGTCTCTCTCTCTCTCTCTCTCTCTCTCTCCTTAGTGAGGCCCTCCGCAACTTCGTGAGACCCGGTTTCAAAATAAAATATAAAAAATAGGGCCGGGGGCGTAGCGCGGAGGTAGAACGCCCCTGTGTTCAATCCCCAGTACCCCCCCAAAAAAAAGCTTTGCCCAGACGAATGCCAGTCCCTGGGCAGCTAGAGTCCTGTTGCTCTCACTTCTTTTAAGATTATTTATTAGTGCATTGCAATTACACATCCTAGTGAGGGCCAATGCAATACAGAGACGCACACAGCTCTTGCTGTATTTCCCTCCATATCCCATCCTGCTCGCCCCGCCTCCCTCCCCACGCGAGTTAGTGAGATCGTTGTAAGAACGTCACATCTTGTCATAGTATTATTTGAACTGTTTCCTTCTCCAGTGCTCCCTCTTCCCCTCCCTGACTCCCTCCTCAACTATTCCGCAGTTCTCTCTCCACATTATTTGAACTCCCTTATGAGCCCGGCATGGTGGTACCTGCCTGTAATCTCAGTACTTGAGAGGCGGAGACAGGATGATCGCAGATTCTAAGCCAGCCTCGGCAACTTAGTGAGGCTCTCAGCAACTTAGTGAGACCCGGTTTCAAAATAAAAAATAAAAGAGGGCTGGGAACGTAGCCCAGAGGTAGAAGGCTCCTGGGTTCCATCCATAGTAACACACACACACGCACACACACGCACACACACACACACACACACTCTCTCTCTCTCTCCCTCTCTCTCTCTCTCTCATAAACGTTAGCAGGTGGAACCCTAATTTTTCTAAGCCCTCAGACCATGACCGTGCACTTCGGAGCAGAATCAGGGCTCCTCCCACTCCTCCACTAGGCCTTTGCAAACATTCTAGCCAAGCAGGACATTTCAAGAGGCCGTGTCTCCTCCCTGGCTATTGTCACAGAGCTAATTGGTTTGGGAACAACAGTGGATTCCCATGGTGACAGGAGAGCCATGCACACCCATGAGGAACAGCCACAAGTTCAGCCTGTCAGAGCTGAGAGCTACTAATTCCTGGCTGGCCAGCCCGAAGCAGCTGCCTGGTGGCTGGCCTCTTCAAGGGACGCTTCGGAGGGCCCCCGGGAGCCCGCTAACGCAGCCTGCAAGGAAGCTCTGGCTAGTTTTATTCAAGGGGAATTTTCTTTGCTTTCAGATCAGCTACCCACCTGTAGGGGTGTAAGTAAACACATGGAAAATTACTGTCCATACACATGGGACTAGAAATCTAGACTCTTCTCCCTAAAGGAGGAGTAGAGAGCGTTTCCTCCTTCTGTATATGATATTGAAGAATGACCACCTGGAATGTTCTAAGCAGTAAGGTGGGCATTCAGACCACGGAGAAAGGAAAGTGCAGCCCTCACGTTTAAGGAGCCAGCAGAGCCAGTCGCGGTGGCGCCCGCCAGAATCCCAGTACTTGGGAGGCTGAGACAGGAGGATCCGGGTTCGTGGCCAGACTCAGCTACTTAGTGAGGCCCTCCGCAACTTAGTGAGACCCTGTTTCAAAATAAAGAATAAAAAATAGGGCTGGGAGTGGAGCTCAGAGGTAAAATGCCCCTGAGTTCAATCCCCAGTACTGCAAAAAAAAAAATAATAAATAAGGAACCAGCAAACTTGCAGGAGATATTGATCCACATACAACCCACCCTCAGGAGCTCAAAATTAATTTCTCCTTTCTCTATGCCCACCTATAACTTGAATCTTAACTTCTATAACAGTGATCACATTAGACTATTCCAGGAATACAAATGCATTCTTTTTTCTTTAAATTGTGATTTCTTTGTCTTTGTATACTTTTATTGGTGCATTGTAATTAGACATCAAAGTGAGATTCAAAGGGATACAAACATACACGCGTACAGCTCTTGGTGGGTTCCCCTCCATATCCCACCCTGACCCTCCCGCCCCGTACATGTTAATGATTGGTAGCGAGACCTTTGTATATGGACATAAATTATTTGAACTGTTTTCTTTTCTTTATCCTCCTTTTTCCCCTTCCCCAATCTCTGTCCACTATTTTATTGATCTTTCTCCTCATTTATAACCATTTCAGAGAAATAGGATCTATTGGAATGGATTCTTATAGAAAGATTTGATCCAACAATTCCCAGCAGAGCAAAGTTAGGAAGAGAATCAAACATATTTTCTTCTTTATACAATAAAAAGTTGCTTACTTTCATATGAAGATGACAGAGAAAAACGCTCTTGTATTTAAAGGTCAGAAATAGACTAAGCCTCTTCAAGTTATATTTTGACAAAATAAAAGTGCTATAATAAAATACTGATACTTTCTAAAAATAAGTTCCAAGATACATAAGGTCTTTTCTGTGTTTGAAAGAAGTAGCTTGTGGGAATAAACTTCAAAATTGCAATCTTAAGAATTAGGTTATTCTGCATTAAGAAATCCAATGCACATCCAACATGTTTACTCAACTTTATTCCCCCCCAACTTTTCCAGAATACATGTTTTTGAGCCCTGTTAATGTTTCTACCTCTCAAAATTAATAGTCTAACTTAAGGGAAGAGGAGAAACTTGTTTTACGTTATAATTTCTTTAAAATGTCAGAAATTTCACAAAAACTGAGTAGTTGCAGGCTCATTTTACAGAGGAGTCAACTGAGAGCAAGGACATCACCTGGTAAATTATAAAATTAAAATTAAATTCTTGTATCTGTTTCTCAAACTGGTGTCATTTCTATGCAAAAGGTCAATAAATGAAATAAGGATCATAGCTTCTGAAATGTACAGATAAGCTGTTAGGGTCTGAAAGTTATGTATAACAATTAGTCAATATTGATTGATTAATTCATTCATTCACTCAGTAATTCACAAAATATTTCCTTTCTTGTGCCATCAATTCTCTAAATTCTGTGGACACAGAGGAGCAAGCTAGACCTGGGCCCTGCCCTCCTGTACCAGGGGTATACTATAGAATAAGTTATTGGATCTCAAAGTTCTCTATGCAATTATTTTATTTTAATGCGCCTTCATTACAATGTTACGTGAGAAAACCGAATACAGCTTCCCTCAGCGTTGTCTGCAAATTTTTATTAGAAGGAATAGGAAAAAATTCAAGAGATATGGTGACCACATAATGATTATTTTTCTTCTATTTTAACTTGATGTCATTTTTTTAAGAACTAACCCTAGAGGTGCTGACTTCCCACTGACCCATTAATGCCACCTTAAGAATTTACATTCAGAAAATAATTACAAATGTACATGAATATGCATACCCATAAATGTCCACTAGAGCTTTATAAGATAACAAAAGCAAAAATTCACCTAATTTCTCCATAACTAGAGACAGATAAAGTACTATCATATGGTACTCTCTGATTAGTAAAAAATAATCTTTTAGAAGAATTCCTAATGATATATGAGTTTTTCACAATATAACATGAAAACACATTACAAAACAACATTTACAACATAATTATAATTCAAAGTAACATATATGTATATATATATATATATATATATAGAGAGAGAGAGAGAGAGAGAGAGAGAATGTTCTAAAAAACAAACATTATCTTTGAGTGCTGTAATTATGGGTAATACTTATTTTATGCTTTTTATTTTCCTATATTTTCAAACAAAATATTTAACTAAAGTATTATGCCAATTTGCTTTCTATAATAAAATTATTTTAGCAAAAGTTAAATTTCTACTATAACAGATACAGATGATATAGTGATTCAACTTTGTGTGTGTGTGTGATGTACTGGGGATTGAACCCAGAGGCATTATACCTTCAAGCTACACTCCCAGTCCTATTTTATTTCTTATTTGGAAACAAGGTCTCACTAGGTTGATGAGAGTCTCACTACTTGCTGAGGCTGTCCTCGAACCTGCGATCCTCCTGTCTCATCCTCCCAAGTACTGGGATTACAGGTGTGCGCCACCACGCCTGGCTGTGATTCAATTTTTTTATAATTATTCAACTGAATACTAGACAACACCCCATTAGTAACTGCCAGGTATGAGCACTGCACTGTGTGTGGACTGGACAACTGTATAAATTACAGCAGGGTGTGGTGGTGCATGCCTGTAATCTCAGTACTTGGGAGGCTGAGACGGGAGGGTCGTAGGTTCAAGGCCAGCCTTAGCAACCTAGTGAAACCCTGTTTCCAAAACAAAAAAAAATTTTAAAAAGGGCTGGGGGTGTAGCTCAAAGGGAGAATACCTCTGGGTTCAATCTCTAGTATTACAAAAAAATAGTATAAATTACAAGGAAATGTATTCCTTCCTTATGCCGTGACTGAATTATGTGCGAGGGTGTTTGGATATTCTGTAGGTAAATAATACCTATTTTTAGAATACATTTTTCTTGATTGATCTCAACAGAATACAAACAACTCTCTTGAAGTGTAATAACAGAAATAGCATGGCCTTACACAAATAGTTTTTCCAAGCCCCAAATTCATATGTGAACGAACCCCAAAAGAGCTCATATCAGGCAACCTGACTTTTTAATGTTATGTCATATGTATGAAATAAGGGCCCTTTTACCCGAAAAATCTTTATATCCATTTCTTACCACCGTAATCAAAGAAAGGAATAAGTTCATGAGGCCTATTGAAATTTCATGCATGCCCTACTTTTCATGATTCAATCGACTGAGAGCACTGTGCACACTGTTCCAGAAGACCTGGATTTGAATTGTGAAGCCCCTGAGTCGATACCATGGAGTTAAGTCAATCAATGTTCACAAGGGTGGCCCAGATAAAACATTGGATCCACTTTTCTTCAGCTGAAATGCCTTCCCAATGTTAGGAAGTTATTTCTTCATTCACACACTCATGTATTCATTCAACCAAGGGCCATAGCTGGCTCTCTGGGAGGCCCTGAGCATATGTTAGTGTTTAGTAAAACAGAGTTTCTACCCCTATGAAGTTCCTAAGTTCGTGAGTGAACCAGACAGTAAGCAAAGGGACAAACCAGGAACCAAATCTTTCCTACTTTGAACAGTGCTATGAAAGAAATGTAGGAGTTGCTGATGCTCATCAAGGTGGAGAGGCAACTTGTGAGGCTAGACCGTAGAAGTATCGGCAAAGGAAGGATGTCTACACAAAGATTTGGAAGGGAAGAGCAGCCAGGCACAGGAGGAGTTCAGGAAAGGATGTCCCAGGAACAGGGACAAGAACAGGAACCGTAAGGCAGGAAAGAGGTGGTTGGTCTGATCACAGCACTGAGGTGAGTCAGGGGCCCTGGAGTGGTGCAGGCTCTGGGGAGCTGGATGGGGCCGTGTCGTGGGGGGAGAGGCGGGGCTCCCAGAACACAGATGGAGAGACAGGACAGTCAGGAGCAGGATTAGGAGCATCTCCCATCATGTCACAAAGGAAGAAGGAAAGGACTTGTGTGAACACGGGTGAGTTATTTAATAGGCTTGGCCACAGGAAGTTGGAGAAAATGAATTGTCTTTTCTATGGAAGTGGGAAATGAATATTCTGTAGCCAGAGTTTAAGAAGATATGGCAAAGTTTGTAAAAGCCCCTCTGAAGAACAGGAGGGAGGGAAGGAGGAAAGGAGGAGGGGAGCAAAGGAGGAAAGAAGGGAGGGAACGAGGGAGGAAGGAAGGTAGTGAGGGAGGGAGGGAGGATGTACAGGCAAGAAGGAGCTGACTAAGGATACAGAGAGATTTCTGGGTAGCACCTAGGCCCCAGCTGGTAGGAGGCTGTCGATTTATAGTTTTAATAACAGCAAATTAAGTTTCCGGCCAGCAGGTTACAGACCTGCAAGTATGGTCAATCTCATTTATATAAAATCATGTGCATATGTCTTTTCCCTCTGCACATCAGCAGAGAGAAGTGTCTAGAAGAAAATTCACCAATGTATCAAATGGTACTACTGATGGGTTGAGTGGTTTCTGATGTCTACTTTATTCTGCATTGTTAGGATTATTAATTATGACTCATTTCATGTTAGACCTATTTCATATTTGCACAATGTTAGAATTTATCAAATTGTCAATGGGGGGGGGGAGTTAGAGAATCACAGAATTCTAGATCTGAAAGGGCCCAGCTTGTCTGAGGTAACTTCTGCTTTTAAAGAGGAGGCATGTGAGGCCCAGAAAGGGAAACATTTCTTTCTTTGTTCATTTTTGTTTTTTAGTGGGTTTCTTTCTTTCTCTCTCTCTCTCTCTCTCTCTCTCTCTCTCTTTTTATGTAGTAGGGATTGAACCCTGGGGGCATTATACCCCTGAGCTACAACCCCAGCCCTTTTTATTTTTACACAGGGCCCAAGTTGCTGAGGGTCTCACTAAGTTGTTGAGGCTGACCTCAAACCTGGGATCCTCCTGTCCCAGCCTCCCAAGTACTGGGATTACAGGCATGCACCATTGTGCCCGGTTGGAAAATTTCTTTCTTAAAGTTTTATAAGGATTGAACTATAAAGATGGGTATGCCTTGGGTCTCTTAACTCCTACCCAAGGGTATTTCTCCTATGTTATACTGAGTTCATATAGGGTATTAAGTTAAAATAACACACAGGAGACTGTGCTTAACACAGGTTTTGAAGTCACTTTATTTATTTATTTATTTATTTATTTATTTGCGGTACCGGGGCTGGAACCCAGGGGCATTCTACCTCTAAGCTACACCCCCAGCCCTATTTTTTGTTCTTTATTTTGAAACAGGGTCTCACTAAATTGCGGAGGGCTTCATTAAGTAGCTGAGGCTGGCCACTAACCTGCGATCCTCCTGTCTCAGCCTCCCAAGTACTGGGATTGCAAGCATGGGCCACCACACCCGGCTTGAAGTCACTTTAGATAAGGGCATATCTTATTTGCTTCCAATGCTTTGAAAGTATTTGTGTACGTATACACGTTATGTACACATATATGCAACAATTACAACTTTAAATTCAGATTTCATCATCTACATCATCTAATTTTATAAATAAGAGTAGGCTGCAAGTTTCTTTCGATACCACATCAAGAATTTCCGTGGAGAATTCTACCAATTGATTCTTTACCACCATTATCTTTAATATCGGCCAGGGGTTGCAGGGGCACATATAAAATTTCTCAAGCTGACCATTGAGATTCATAAAACATAATTACATCTCACAGGTTTCTCCCTTGATATGTTAAGGGGAAGACTGAAAGCTAACTAAAAGCACAAAGGAAGCAAAGAATTTTTCAAACAAAACAACAAAACACACTACCTTCGCTTGGCTTCTATCTACTTGCACACAGTTAGCTTTGCACATCTGATTTTTGGAAGAACCTGCATTACAGGATTATCTGTGTGTTTTGAGGGGCAGACTCAGGTAGTTAGTGGAACCAGCGTGCAGGGTGCAGCTCATTGGTATCCCCCCAAATACTAGGGTGAATGTCCTAACACAGTAGCCCAAGCAAGATCTCCTGGTCAGAGCATGCGCCATGGGACTCGTTCCTGATTTCTTTCTGGGAACCCTGCCTCTTGGCTTCATGCCATTGGTTCAGGTAAGGCCCCACCCCTGTCATAAGGCTGGATCATGGACCCAGGCCTAGCCAACTGGTACCCCTCAGTGGCCTTAGGATTGGCTCTGTGTCGGTCACACGAGTCCATAAGAGTTCATAGAACAGCATGAATCTTTAGCTGAGAATTTGGAACAGGAAAATGACAGACAAAACACAGATATATGCTCCTGTCAATTATATCTCAACAAAATTATTGACAAATCAAATATGTGTAGATAAATAAAATTTGCTTAAGGAAACACTCATTGATGTATCTACTATATGTTTGACATTTTCTATGCTGAGGAATGATATATATTACTTGTTTTCGAATGTTTTACAGACCATCTACCGCCAGTGAAACCGTAACAAAAAGTTCTAAGTAAAAAACAAACCAAAGATGGTCAAGTTTCCATTATCTCGTCACTGAAATGCCAGTCAAAACAAAGGATTTGACCTTCGTATTTCTTGTGTTTAATGCATTTCTAGACCCTCTTTCTGCCGCTGCTTTAGTATGTCTTAATATTATTGAAGGTAATCATCCTTTGCTCTCTGTCCTTCAAAGTCCTTTTCTTTGGTGGTAAAAAATCCTTATTCATTATTTTTCCATCATGTAAGCAAGATTAGAAGCTGTGAACTATGTCCTTCTCAAGCCTGATATCGGATCTCTATTAGTACCTTAGTAGCAGCTCCAACTAGACCAGGGCCAGTGTTTTTTCTCAACAGTACACTTTCTTTTTTCTTTTTGCTTGGTACTGGGGATTGAACCCAGGGGCATTCTACCTCCGAGCTATGCCCCCAGCCCTATTTTATTTTTTATTTTGAAACAGGGTCTCACTAAGTTGCTGAGGGCCTCACTAAGTAGCTGAGGCTGGCCGCGAACCCGGATCCTCCAGTCTCAGCCTCCCAAGTACTAGGATGACAAGCGTGTGCCACCATGCCCAGCTTAGCACAGTTTTTTTGTTTTGTTTTTTCTTTGGTATTGGGGATTGAACCCAGGGGCTTTCTACCTCTGAGCTAGATCCCCAGGACTATTTTTTATTCTTTATTTTGAAACAGGGTCTTACTAAGTTGCAGAGGGCCTCACTAAGTAGCTGAGGCTGGCTGCGAACCCGGATCCTCCGGTCTCAGTCTCCCAAGTACTGGGATGACAAGCGTGCGCCACCACCATGCCCAGCTAACAGCGCACTTTCTAAGGAGCCTTCCTCCCAGGCATCTTATCAACGCAGGACTTCTCACTTCATCGCGGTGTGTGAGTTCTTTTAACAAAACTTAATGCAGGAAAATCAAAACTTGCAGAACTTGTAAATTGAGGGCTGATGATCTGCATTAGAAAAGTCTCTCCCGAAGACTTCCTTCAACTTTAACTTAAAAAGTCGATTATTTGACAGGAAGGCAGAGGCGAGGGGATAGCAGAGAAAGGAAGACAGTAAGCTGTCCTGCTAGAGGCTGGTGACGCTGCTGTTGAAAGGGCAGAAAAAAAAAAAAGAAAGGGCAGAGCCAGGTGTGGTGGTGCACACTTGTCATCCCAGTACTCGGGAGGCTGATACCAGAGGATCCAGGTTCGCAGCCAGCCTCAGCTACTTAGTGAGGCCCTCCGCAACTTAGTGAGACCCGATTTCAAAATAAAGAATAAAAATAGGGCCGGGCTTGTAGCTCAGAGGTAGAACACCCCTGGGTTCAATCCCCAGTACCGCAAAAAAAAAAAAAAAGGCAAAGAGGCAGGAGCCTGAAACATTTCTGAAATTATAACATAAGTCGATGCTAAAATATGAAAGTATCAGTACACAACTACTGGGAAAACATATTAAGGAATGAGGAACCAAAGCAAACCTCACACTTTGTTAATATATTAACAACCACTCTTTTCTTTCTTTTTTAAATTTCTTTTTTATATTTTTGGTACTAGGGATTGAACCCAGGGACATTCTACCACGGAGCTACACCCCCAGCCCTTTTTGTTTGTATTTTGAAACAGGGCCTTGCCAAGTTTCTGTGGGTCTCACTAAGCAGCTGAGGCTAGCCTCCAACCTGTGATCCTCGTGTCTCAGTCTCCCAAGTACTGGGATTCCAGCCATGCACCTTCTTTTAACCAAGAAAATGGATTTTCAACAGAAATCTATGTTAGAAGGTGGTAAGAGGATAAGGAACCTAAGACAGGAGTTAAGAATCTGGGATGGAGCCGGGCGTGGTGGCGCACGCTTGTCATCCCAGTACTTGGGAGGCTGAGACCAGAGGATCTGGTTTGCAGCCAGCCTCAGCTACTTAGTGAGGCCCTCCGCAACTTAGTAAGACCCTGTTTCAAAATAAAGAATAAAAAATAGGGCTGGGGGTGTAGCCTGGAGGTAGAATGCCCCTGGGTTCAATCCCTGGTACCGCAAAAAAAAAAAAAAAAAAAAGAATCGGGATGGAAAGTCAGACTGCCTGCTTGAGTCCCGGTCCCCATGTGTGACCCCCCAGAGGAATCACTTAACATCTGGCTCGCTCTTTCCTCATCTGTAAAATGCGGATGATAACAGTTTCTCTTCCCATGGTTTA
>PVJS01046481.1:0-15807 GCA_004027185.1 Glis glis
AGAACGACCGTGCATTCAATCCCTGGTACTGCAAAAAAAAAAAAAAAAAGTTATAGCTACTGTCATTTATCCTTAAATTTCTAGTCTCTGTTGGAAAAGCTTTTCATTCTTTCAGTCACTTGGATTCTGAGCTGCATTTTCTCTTGAATGATTTCATGTCCATGACTTATTCTGTTTGCTGTAGATACATTTATATCTCTACACCACACACACACACACACACACACACACACACACACACACACACTCAGAAACACACAGAGGCATATCCAGCTGATGTTGTAAACAAGCATTTAGAAAAATATAAAGCACCATTTATTGAATATGTTGGAGATTTAAGAAATAAGGATTTGATGGAAAATATTAAAATACATAAAAGTGTTTCATTATGTTCTTAAACCCTACTTCTTTTATATGCATATTAAATTGCAAAAGGATATGTCTGAAGTCTTATAAAAATTAAAAGAAATATTCTTACCAGAACATGACACCAAATTATTATCTACACTTACAATGCTCTTCTGAGTTTAGCATGGTCCCAAATATATCTTTTGTCACAATAGTGAGACATGAACACACACACAATATTACACATTTAAGAATTTTATAAAGGAGGATTTCAAATGCAAATGTGTTTAGAGAATTCTTAACCATACATAAAATCACATATACCTTGGACACTTATGGCAATGATAAATTGTGAACACCTGGCACACCATCACTGATAATGACCGAAGGCTATATAAATTTGATGTATATTCCTTCTCAATAGGAAAAGTCATTAGACTTTATGGAAGCAATAATCCAAAGGGTGCACAGTTGGCCTTTTTTTAAAGTCCTTAGGACAGATTTATTCTTCAGCTCAAATAAAGGCTTACCTCAGATTTAAATGTTAGAATTACTTCCATGTTTTTTTAATATTGTGTTATTTTCAAAATATTTTACTTCTTTAAATCAAAATAAGAAAATGATTCTATTTTAGAGATATTTAAATTTACCCTAAAGCATAAAGATCTACTTTAGAAGAGCAATAATAATTCCATGAACCATTCAGGTTAATTTTTAATGAAATGAAATATCAACGATTACATAGAACCAGATTTAGACCTTCAAGAACAAGAGACAAATGAAACATAGCTAGTTAGTTGCATCCATTCCTTTAAAGTAAGATGCCCAAGTATTTCACTGATTTTGTGATAGCTTTTAGAATTATCAAAGTTAAATTCATACTTGGAATAATATTTTTGTCAGTTCAAAAAATTTTAAACAGTTGAGTTTTCTTGACTGGCTGAAAAAATACCACACCATTTTATATTGTGTTTAGACTTCTACTTTTTAGAGCCTCTTCTACATTAATGTTGACCTGCGGGATATATAAGGTCAAAAGAACAAGAAAAAATACTTTTATAGGTTGATAACACATTCAGCTTGGAAAGTATTTGTGTATGCACAGTCAAATTGCTTAGGCTTAAGTTTCACTGATAAGAAAGCAGAGGAAAAACAGAAAGTTAACAAAACATGAATAGAGTCTCCGAGCTTCCTTTGCTTTTAAAATGTCCATCTTTAGGGAAGTGTGGTGGTGCACACCTTAATCCCAGTACTTGGGAGGTTGAGACAGGAGGATCCCAGGTTTGAGGCTAGCCTCAGCAACATAACAAGGCATTCAGCAACTTAGTGAGACACTGTTTCAAAATAAAAACAATAAAATAGGGCTGAGGATGTTGCTTGGAGGTGGAATGCCCCTGGCTTCAATCCTCAATACCACAATAAATAATAAATAAATAAATAAATAAATAAATAAATATATAAATAAATACATAAATAAATGAAAAGCTTTAATGTGCTTCCTGTCTTCCTGAGACAGGAAGATCACAGGTTCACGGCCAGCCTCAGTAACTTAGCAAACGACCCTGTTTCCAAAAAAAAAAAAAAGACTGGGGGTTAGGTTTGGCGATAGAATACCCCTGGATTCAATCCTCAGTACAGAAAAAAAAAAAAAAGAAAAGAAAAGAAAAGAAAAAGAAAAGATTTAATGATGTTTCCATTAGGTGGTCCCCTAAGGAATAACTAGCTGTCCATGTGTCTGACTTATTGTAGTAAAATCAGTACCATGGTGCTCAAATTACATATCTATTGAATGTAACCGATTATCATGCTAACTGTAGTTAAGAATCAAATCTAGAAATAACCCATGAAATACTTCCAGTCTAATTTATATGATTCTAAATTGGCCAGCAGATAAATGGAAGAAGATGAGTGAAACTGTCTCTTAAAAAAAAGTCAAAGCAGCCAGGCGTGGTGGCGCACGCTTGTATTCCCAGTACTTGGGAGGCGGAGACCGGAGGATCCGGGTTCGCGGCCAGCCTCAGCTACTTAGTGAGGCCCTCCGCAACTTCGTGAGACCCGGTTTCAAAATAAAGTATAAAAAATAGGGCCGGGGGTGTAGCTCTGACCTAAAATGCCCCTGGGTTCAATCCCTGGTACCGCCAAAAAAAAAAAAGTCAAAGCAAAATAGTTGAGACCCTCTATTTTATCATCATTATGTAGGTCAAACTTTAGGAAAGGATATTTAAATATGTTTCTGAAGCTAATCCTAACATTAAATGTTTACATTCACAACAGGGTATAATGTGTCTTGAAAGTCAATCTGCAGAACTTGTTCTGTTAGCAAAGTTACCACAAGACAATTTGTATCTAACAAGCCACATGGAGTATTACTGGAGACTTTCAGAGTCATTTCTTTTCTCTTTCGTTTGTTCGTTTACTGGTGCATTGCAGTTACACATCATAATAGGGTTCAGTGTGATCGATACACACATGCATACAGCACTCTGTTCTACTACATATTAGAACTTCTGAGAAAGCAGAGAAGCTTCTTAAATATAGCATTTCCCATGTTTGTGCCTTGGTAGCGTGAAAACAGATGAACTTCAAACATCTTTATTTTCAGTAGTATCCTTGATTGAGACCAACTGTGAATATTTTCAGCCTGAAAGGATTATCTGTCAAAGTTATAAGTTTAAATACCCAGGGCCTTTTCTTTGTTGAGGTGTAATCGGCTAATGAAAATTGAATATATTGAAGTCGTACAACATGAGGTTTTTAAATATATACATTTTATATATAAAACATATAATATTATTCATAATATATATATAACCACAAAAAAGCTAGTTAATATACACATTAACTTATATAGTTGTCTTTTTTTTTTGTGTGTGTGTGTGTATTGAGAACATTTAAGATCTACTCTCTTAACAAATTCAAAGTATACAATAGAGAATTATTAACCATAGTCTTCATGCTACCAAACTGAAACTTAGTACCGTTAGACCAATATTTTTCCATTTTTATCACCCCCAACTCCTGACAACCCCCTTTCTACTCAACACCTCTATGAGTCCAACTTTTTTAGATTCTATACAAAAATCATCTCATGTGGTTTTTGTCTACCTTTGCTTTACTAATGTTTCTTAGCATAATGTTCTCCAGGTTTAACAATGTTATCAAAAATGGTAGGACTTCCTTCTTTTTAACATTAAATAACAGTCTATTTTATATGCATAGTCCATATTTTCCATATCTACCCAAATTTTGTTAAAAACTTAATTTGATTCCCTCTCTTGGCCATTGTGGATAATACCACAATGAAAATGAGAGTGCAGATGTTTCTAGATGTCTCTTCAAAATACTGATTTGATTTGTTTGTAAATGCATACATACAAGAGTATTGTAGGACCAAATGATAGTTTCATTATTAATATTTTATGGAATTTCTGTACTGTTGTCCATAATGGCTGTAGCAATTTTCATTCCCACCAAAAGTTTACAAGCGTTCTCTTTTCTCTACGTTCTTGTCAATACTTTTTATCCTTTTGATAATAGTCATTCAAATATGATGATTGACTTGAAGATTCCTGGTTTTCAGTGATGTAGAACATTCTTTCGTATACTTAATGGCCATTCGTATGTCTTCATTTGGGATATGTCTATTCAGTTATTTCACTCATTGTTTTAAATTGGTTTATTGTTTTCTTGCTATGAGTTAGAGGCATTTGTATTATAATTTGGATATTAATCTCTTATCAGATTCTGGAGAATATTTTCCCCCCTTCTGTGTCTTCTTTCTTCACTCTTGACTATTTCCTTTGCTGTCAGAGTGTTTTTAGTTTGATGCAATTTCATTTGTCTATTTTTTGTTTTCACTGTCTTTATTTTTGATGTCATATCCAGGTTTGGCTAAATTACAGAATAGGATAGATGAGGATAAATAGCTTTCTTTTCCACTTAAAAAAAAAGAATTGAACTATTTCTGTTACTGCTCATGGCAGAAATAACTACTTTTTTACACAAGAATTCATCCTTCCCTTTTATTTTCATACCAAAAGCTTAGTGTTTAGTTTTAGTCACACAGAATAGAAGATTTTCCTCCCCTGCCTTCCTGGCAGCTCAGTACAATCATGTGATAAAATTCTGGCCACTAAGTTGGAAGTGGAAATCTTTATCAGGTATCCCAGGGCTGTGTACACACGGGTGTAACTCAGTGGAAAAGGCTCCTTCCTGTGCCTGTTCGCTCTGGGTTTGTGCTTCTATCTATATGATGTTTGGAGACATATTAAAAATCAATACCATAAGTTCTTTTGAGAAAGTCAAGAAAGATTGGATCTTGAGATTTTGTGATTAATTGGGTCTCAGTGCTGATCACCTCAAAAATTTTTATATGAGAAAATTCAACTTCCATCTAATTTTAGGCATTTAAAATTTTATCTATCCTATGCAGCCAATTTAACTTCAATACACAGATTAAAGTTACAACACATAGATATCATGTAGATACTTGGCAACAGGTAACAGATTTTGTGAAACTTCCCTCTCAAGCCATTTAAAATTTTTAAATTCTATGTTCAGTCAAAACCACCTCTAATTAACACAGGCTTTCAAATTTTAATACATGTATATTGTGTGAATTTTGAGATCATACAATATTAACAATTTTTTGACGGTACTAGAAGATTGAACCCAGGGGCATTCTACCCCTCAGCTACACTCTCAGCCCTTTTTGAAACAGGGTCTCACTAAGTTATTTAGGACCTCACTAAGAATATTTTTTTTCAAATTACACAACACTTTTCTTCTCCAGAGGCACCATTAAAAGGAAATGAAATGCAAGGTCAAACTCTACTACAAGAATTCAGATAGCTGTACAAACTCTGTTTTAGATTTATACTTTCAGTAATACTTTTTCAAACACTTTTATTTCTACAACACTTGTAAAATTTAAATACTGATGCTCTTTTATGAAACTGTGAGTCTTAGTCTTACTCTAAAGGTTATTTTTGCAAAACCATTATTATAACACCATAAAAGTGAAAAAATCAGAACTTTGGCTGTAGTTTATTCTCAGTATTCTCTTTTCTGCTAAATGTTCTTCAGAGAGAAAGTCACATATATCAGATATCCAATCATGCGTATCTTGATCATTTACTGACTTGATGTGAAATTGGGAAGACATGCCTATATTGTACTTACATAAGGTTATTCAACCTCTCTCTCTCTCTCCCTATATATATGTGTGTGTGTGTGTGTGTGTGTGTGTGTGTGTGTGTGTATTTATGTATGTATGTATGTGTATCAACATACATATAGAAAGCTTATATACATATTGCATATTGATCTATACATATATCAATACACATATAGAAAGCTTTCCTCTGAATGAGCTGAGAAGTCCAGTTAGCAAACTAGCATTGGGTGTGTCTCACATGAAGTTAACTCTGGAGCCGTTATGGGCAGAAAAGAGAAACATGGATTCCAGGAACTAATAACTCAGGAGAAACATCTGGGGAGACTAAAAGCAATCTTAAACTAATATTTTTCAGAGAGGTTGATGATTGTAAACTAAGTCAAGGGGGATCTGGAGGCATCAGGAAGAGAAGAGAATGAGCAGGAAGAAATCCTTGTACATAGATTTTCCTTCTGCTTAATCTCCTAGGTTGCCCTGGGACGATTATCACCTGTCTCTCCTGTATGGAGTTCAGTGGCCGTTTCTCAGGTCTGCAGGCTGGTGAAGCCATGATAAGATCATAAAACCATTCCCTGCTGCGGAGGTGATAAAAACAGGCAATGGGATGAGCCATATGTCTCCTCTACTTCCATTCCCAGCTCCCTGTTGTTTGTCCCCAGGGTTTGAGACTCAGCCTGAGCTGTTGCTGGGATTCTCTGGTTGACAGTGACAGCGAAGACAGGCCATCCGAAGACAGGCCATCCGCGGTGTTTAGGGATCAAAGGCTTTCTGCCCATGGTTTATCACCTCTCTGCTCCTTCAACTCACTCCTGTCAGCTCTCAGAGGGCTCTTCTGCTCCAACTCATTGTATCCATCAGCATTCTTGCAGCTACAATCTAAACGACTGACCACATAACATAGAGGACAGATATTTATTTTCTTACAGTTTCGGGTTCAGTCCATGTGAGGGCAGGGACCAGGGATCTCAGGGCATGGCAACTGGAAGTTCAGTAAGGGAGACAGGGACAGCACATGGGCTGTGCTCACATCATGTAGGCAGGAAGCAGAAGAGGGAGCCAGGGGAGGAGGAGCCATATACATAATCTCCAAGGTCGCACCCCCAGGGACCACCTCCTCCCTCCACACCCTACTGGCCTACTGGGTACCATTCAGGTAAATCCATTACAATGGATTTATCCACTGCTGGGATTACAACCCTCATGACTTAATTATATCAACTCCAAATATTAATAAATGAATCCTGTAGGGGACATTTTATATCTAACTATAACACTCATAATATCTACAAAGCAAGTAGCCAATGCCCCTAGGGAAATATGATGAGGTACTTTTCACATTGCTATGTGAGAAGTACTTACAGCCAAGACAATGAATAACAGTCACCTTCTGAAGCAGTATTGTTGAAATAGTTCAGTCATGCATTTAAACTAAGTGTAACAAACTATTTCACATTAAAATCATTAAATTATTAGTATATCACCATCTATACAGAGGACTTCAAATGGTTCACAGGTATAATTATAAAAGGTAACACAATAATGTATATAAAGAAAAGTATAATAGATTAACTTTTATAGCTGGAGGATTATAATATTTTTATGTAAAATGTTTTATTAAAATTTAAAATATAAACCAAAAAACATGAACCATAAATAAACATTATTAATTTTGTCATTAATTATTGATGCTTAATGAAGGATAATTATGGGCAAAGGTAATATAGTTGAAATAATGGGGGAAATTCACAATGTCTAAAACCCACTGAGAATTAATATCTAGAATATTCAGAGAACTTTTCCTAAGCATAACATTCCTCCCAAGAAAGGGCACAGTCTATGATCTGATAGGTACAGCAAAACCAAGGCTAAAATGTTTATCAAGTGATATTCAGCCTCATTCAAAATGAGAGAAATGGAAAAATATAAACAAAGCTTTCCCTTTATATTCTTAGATTATCAAAAATTAGAAAGCTAAGACACAGAAATCCCTTTATACAGCTGTGGGAGTATATCCTGAATTTGCTCATAAAGGAGAACACCACTATTATTTATTATGACTGACATTAGTATGTCAAGTTATGGGTATGTGCGATTACTGGCCCAGATACTTCATTCCTACACCTCTATCTGAGAACAGTCCTCACATATGTTCATAAAGTGTTATATTAAGCTGTACACAAAAATCTTGAAAGATTTTTTGACAAGACTTTAATTTGTGTGTGTGTGTGTGTGTGTGTGTGTGTGTGTGTGTGTATGTGTGTGTGTGTGTATTAATACCAGGGAAGCTAAAATATCATGCTTTTCTATTCCTAATCAAAAAGAATTCAAACATACATAAAATGATTTCAAATCAAATATAGTAAAATGAAATATTCTGGCCTATTTGAGAATGTTTGCTAGACTACAATGAACTAAAGTAATAACATGGTAACATTGAACCTATAAAGGAATTAATCTTCAAAATCTGAAACTCTTTCAACAGAGTTTGATTCAAACCATTTCAGGGTATTTCTCTGTTGGAAGGTAAATGTTCAGAAAGGATTTTAACATGAAGTGGATTGTGGTTAGAAAACCAGGAACTGACCTTATTTTTCTTGAAAAAGCAAAAGCAAGAGGGACCTCAAATTATACCCCTTATCCAAAACCCAACACCTAAAGCAACATTATGACCTCTTCTAAGGTTGCCTGGGGACATAAATTCCCCACTTATTTGCAAAATGGCTTTGAGAAAGAAATTTTAATATCACTTTCTAAGCAGACTTATTCTCCTTGCGTGTCCAGAGTGGACACAGACATTTTCAGGCTGGAGTTCCCTGCTGATGGAGTCCTAGAACAAAGTGGGGGGGAGGCTTTGGATCACAAAAAGTAAACTCACATCTCCCCTCACTTTGAATAAGCAGAGTTACAAATTGCAGTGGAAAGAGGACATTTCAGAATTCTCTGCTTGGAGAAGGACTCTTTCACCGGTCTTCCTCATCATCCTATTTTAAGCATCAGGAGCAACTCTGTTAGCCTTTCCACATTACCTCTGTCTCAACACTAATATGCAAAGAGCAAGCTGGAAAGATCAAAATTCTCTCACGGTTGAATCTCATGCCAGCTTCCCCATGCTGATGAGCTCATGAGTTTGCTATTGAGCTAACAGTGTTTTGTCTTTGAATCTAAAACTTCAATCTCACAGGGTTCCATGGAGTCCGTGAAACTCATTTAGTGTTTGTAAACTCTTCTGAGACAGCAGTTTTCATTTCTTAATGCAAGTGTTCAACGGGGAAACAAACACAAAACATTCTATTTCTTCATCTCGGTCCATTTCCTGGCATATGGCTACATCCAAAAAAGACAAAGTTGAGCGACCACAAGAAAGGCTTTTGCGCTGGGATCCCAAGCCAGGCACAAACCAAGGCCTACTGGAAACCTCGTGGGAAAAGCCTTCTTCAGGGTTGCCATCCGTGAGAACTCGAGTTGACCACTGAGTCAGTAGGTGACTCAGGATCATCCATAGCTAATTATAGTTTGGTTGGTTTTGCTTTTTAAAACTTTATTTCAACATATTTGTGCTTACAGAAATATACCCATATTGGTTAATAGGATGCAATTCAATTTATCTTACAAAATTTCAACCAAAAACTTGGTACATGGTTTAAGATTTTTAAAAGGATTGGCAATCGGCCTTATTTTTATCTATTGCAGATGTATATGAAAATTCCTCCACCATATGCTACTAAAGAACCTTGAAATATATACCTTTGGTTTGCCTCAGAAAAATAACATGTATTACACTGTACAATTTAAAAAAATGGTGCGACAAAACATTGTTGTAGTGTTACAAAGCCAGAGTAGAAAGTCCAGTAACTAGTGCATGTAGAAGAGGGTGTTTGGGCACCTGTGTGCAAAAGCTATCTGATTTAGTGAACATTGCATGTAGATTATAAATCTACACAAACAAGATTCAGGTAATTTAGTAAATCTGAGTTAACACTATCAGCTTACTTCATCTGCTGAGGTCGACGTGGGAACTCAGCACACTAACTGTTAAGTTTTTCTGATTTATGCAAAGAAAATTAAGTTGTTTTTCTGCAGAGAAAATTAAGTTTCTTCCCCAGCTTTCCAGTCCAGAAGTGACAGTATACTTCAGGCAAGGGATTCTTTCTGTTGTCAACACTCACGGGGTGACATGCGATGAGGTCAACTTTGGGTCTTAATTTTTATCAACATTCATACATAAAATAGTCCCCAAGGTAAATGACTGAATGCCTTTAGAAGTGACTCCAGAGGGAAGAAAAGCACAAACAAAAACCAAACAAATAAAAAGGCCCTTCTTGGAAGACTAGAATAAAGCATCTTGCCAAATATGAAGCAGCTCTGAAAAAGTGGAAAAAATATAACTTAAAATATCTTGAAAACCAATGGGAACACAGGTTCAAAAAATAATGAAAAGATGCATTTTTGTGAGACTGCCTAATGTTAGGAGCTGTTCATTGCAGTAAAGTAAAGTAGGACCCAATAGGGAATCTTGAATTCTGAGCTCCTGTGTTCTATTTTGAAATAACTCCTTCATATCTCCTTGATTTTCTTGGTGATCTTTAAGGCAGTCTTCAGATTTTGGCAGTACAATATGAAAGATTAGGACAAGCATTAAAGGATGAGTGGAAAAATTCTTAAAAATGTGAGTGAAGTTTGAGTTAAAAGTTGTTAGAACCTGGAATTGACTGGGAGGCCAAAGATTGAAAGGAGCAGAAGATACTCTGAAGACATCAGTAAGCTGTGTGAGGATGGTGTGTTTTTTGTGCGTGAATGGGGATCTGTAAATGTGGAATTCTAGGTTCTGAAAATCATTGTCAGGAGAAGATCAAACTGCAAACATTTATGTTTTAAAACTTAAATTATAAAGCTAGCCAAGTCTAACAACTAATTTTAATGTGAATAAGCACATTTTACCTAAGTTACCTTTCACATTACATTGAAAAAGATTCATCTTAAGCAAAGATTGGATTTTTAGACTCTGCTTAGGGAAGAGGTCTTTGTGGATTCCTTCATACTGCAAAGAAAAGAGATTTGCCTTCTCAGAAACTGACCAATTTCTAACCTAGTCTTTAAGACTAGAATGCTACAAACAAAAATACAAAGGAAATTAAAACCCCTTATTAAATTGATCTGTCAAAACATTGTTACTGGAAATTGACTGGGACTTGAGGTCTTTCTTCTAGAAAACAAGGACTTGATTATCAGGCCTATATTAGGCCCTGAACCTTAATGGCATGTATTTGTACTTATTAAAAATTGTTTCAATGAAAAGTATATTAGTAATTGGAACTTCTGGTCCAGTTGGGAGTTCTTCCATTTGAAAAATGTGATATTCTAGTCTCCTCACCCTCAATAGAAATAAAGCTAGAATTTTCCCTCTTGATAAAAGAACAAAAATGAATGTGTTATTCATAAATTGACCTTTAGTAACTAGCGATAAACTTGAAATACTAGAATACATTACTGTTATTTTTAAAAGAGGTCCATTATGAACTCTTTATAAGAAATTTATTTCCCAAAATATATTGGTCCAAATCTAACCATTTCTGGAAATATGGACTGCTCTTTAATTTTTTCAAGTGTTCTACAACCACGAAATATCTAGAAAACACTATAACCTATCTTCACTATTATCTCAAAGTTCAATGAGGTCTTTGTACTAAGGGGGAAAATGGAGAATTTATCCTTTAGTTTTATACTCTTTTTTTAGTATATATGAGCAGTAAATTAAAAACACTGAAAAATCAAGATCAAGATAGGAAAACCCCTAGGTTGTATGGTGAACAGGGGATGATTGCCAGTCTTCACTGTGATGTGGGCCTCTGTCTTGGGGAGATTCACTGCCCACCTCTTCTGTTCTCCCTGAAGTCTAGGATTGGACCTCCATTCTCTTCCACTGCCACATCCCTCTTATCCTCTCTGATACTCCTTTTCCCTCAGGACTTTAAAAAAGCTAGGTCGTACATCACAATTATTATTCATACTTGGTGTCTCCCTACAAAGCACACATCATCTTTTTATATATTAAAGATTTTTGGGCCGGGCGTGGTGGTGCACGCTTGTAATCCCAGTACTTTGGGAGGCAGAGACCAGAGGATCCGGGTTCGCGGCCAGCCTCAGCTCTCTCTCTCTCTCTCTCTCCCTGTCTCTCTCTCTCTCTCTCTACTTATTGAGGCCCTCCACAACTTCGTGAGACCTGGTTTCAAAATAAAGTATAAAAAATAGGGCCGGGGCGTAGCGCGGAGTTAGAACGCCCCTGCGTTCAATCCCCGGTACCGCAAAAAAAAGAAAAAGATTTTTGGGGTGATGTTAGGAATTGAATCCAGGGGCATTCTACCTCCAAGCTGTACTCTCCCCACCTATTTTTTTGAAACAGGGTCTCACTAAGTCATTGAGACTGGTCCGGAACCTGTGTTCCTCCTGTCTCAACCTCCCAAGTATTGGGATTACAGGCTTGCACCCCCATGCTCAGCTTGGATTAAAGATTTTTAGAAGCTCTAGTATATAGAAAGGATCAAGCCAAATAATGACATTTGCACCAGATCCATCTTGTGATATCTAATAAAATCATGGCATAATATTGCTCATATTATTGCCATGCAAATGATATGAACCCCACTATATCTCTGCCCTGTTCCTAACCCAACCTCAAGATTCAGTATGAGTAAAAAACATTTCTAGGTTTAATCTGGCCCAATTAAATGACAGACCAACTTTGTCTAACAAAAATATTATATGTAATGCTTTTTTTCTTCTGAATCTTCATCTACACAGTCTGTCTTTGGTCATTTCTATTACCATTTCTAAATGATTCACATTCTCCAAAAGTTCATTCTAATCATGTTTCCCTAGAGCCATGCCTGCTCTTCCTAAAGGTCTCTACCATGGCTTCTTGTTTTGGTACGCCCAATGGATTCTGACAATTTCCCTGGTTAGCCTCTGCCTCCTCCAGTCTCCTGAAAGTGCCCTTGCTGAAGCAGGAGTGAATTCCTCATCGATAAATCCAATGTAGACTTTTAATCCTCGGTCCCTATTTCAACTATTCAGAAGCATTTGAAAAATTTCTCTCTGTACTTCTCTTTGTGAAAATCCTCTTCTCTCTCCTCTCATGATGCCACCTTCTCTCTCTCTTCCTTCATTCTTCCAAATCATTAGTCTTTTTGTTTTCTCTTCCAATTTTTCTTACCCTTTTCAGCCTTGGAAATCTCTGGATCCTTGGAGGTTTGTACTCATTATCCACCCTTGCCCAAAGCAATCTTATTAATTTCTTTTTCTCAAAAATACCATGCATTTCTGAAAAAATAATCCAGCTATTTTCTCTATTTCTCATGTCTCTTCTGAGTTCTATCCTTCTATATCCCATTGACACCTTGACAGATTGATTTTGCTTATAAACCGATGTCTCAAAATTAAGAGCCCAAAACACATTCCTGATCACCCCCTTCTAACCTGCCTTTTCCCCAGGCTTGCCCCATTTCAGAAAATGCATCAAAGATAGGAGCCAGACTCTGGAAATTTCACTTCTCACTGAACGTCACCTGCCGCGCAGTCCACAGCTGGCTTCTGCTGGCATCCCTTGCAAGACACACATCCAAGGGTCCCTCATGTCCCCCTTCCCTGCTAGTCCAGTCGTCGCCCTTCTTCAGTTGAGCTCATATATCAGCCTCCAAAAGTCTTGTCATGTTTACCCCGACCTCTTCCCTCAGCAGCCAGTGTGGCCTTGAGAGAGGCAAAAACAGTCATGTTAGTCCTAGTTCAAAACCATGAAAGTGTTTCTCATTGGATTTAAACTGACATCTCAAATCATTATCGTTAGTTAATAATTGGCCCATGATCCAAGCCTCACTAACCCGCAGTGCCCGTTTCTAACCATGCCTTCCTTCTCCAAGCCTCCCTCCTTACCCACACTCTTTCCAGCTCACACACAGTCGAGGTGTTTTTATTCCTCAGGACCTTTGAACATACTGTTCCTTCTGCACTGATAAATAATCCTCTTTATTCTTCACCAGTTAAATCCTATGAAGGTCCACAACTCAGGATTTTCCCTACACTTCGTAGTCTAATCTAGGTGGCTGTTTTTTTTTTTAATTTCTTTTTTTTTTTTTGCGGTACCGGGTATTGAACTCAGGGTCATTCTACCTCCGAACTACACCCCCAGCCCTATTTTTTTATTCTTTATTTCAAAACAGGGTCTCACTAAGTTGCGGAGGCCTCACTAAGTAGCTGAGGCTAGCCAAGAACCTGGATCCTCCGGTCTCAGCCTCCCAAGTACTGGGATTACAAGTGTGCGCCACCACGCCTGGCTAATTTCTTTTAATATTAGCCAATTATTACTTTCAGAAGATGTGACATAGGTAGCAATACTATGTTTTCTTTTCCTTTTGGGTTGTTTATGCCTGACTTATATACTGGGATTTAAGCTTTATCAAGTCTGTGTTTGTCAAGTGTATACATTTAGTACTCGGCATAACCCCCATGAGTGTCAGACATTGTGTCCGTGTGTGTGTGTGTGTGTGTGTGTGTGTGTGTGTGTGTGTGTGTTTGTGCACACGTGCATCAGATCTATGATATCCCTTGCTGCTCCTCTGGTCCCTTCAGTCCTGTCTTAGACTTCCTTCCTAATTGGAACATGAAGTGTTTTACTGCATGTGCTCTATCACTGCTATTCCTATCCCTCCTGTTCTTGAAATATGAGACGCTCAGACTGGATAATGCTTTGGTGACTTTAACTCCAGGGTTTCAGGGTGTGGGCAGTGGCTGGACCTCAACAGCTATTTCTTTTATTTATTTATTTATTTATTTATTTATTTATTTATTGCGGTACCAGGGATTGAACCCAGGTGCGTTCTACTTCCGTGCTATACCCCCGGCCCTATTTTTTATACTTTATTTCGAAACCGGGTCTCACGAAGTTACAGAGGGCCTCACTAAGTAGAGAGAGAGAGAGAGAGAGAGAAACAGGGAGAGAGACAGAGAGAGAGAGAGAGCGAGCTGAGGCTGGCCGCGAACCTAGATCCTCTGGTCTCCGCCTCCCAAAGTACTGGGATTACAAGCGTGCACCACCATGCCTGGCTCAACAGCTATTTCTAACCAGACCCTTTTGCTGTGGACAGCCATGTCCCAGACGAACTTCAGAGTTTCAGGCAACATGTACCCATCTGGAAAGCCCTAAGGGAAGGGGGAGGGATACCAAGAATCAGAGTTCCTGCCTAACAGCCAGAGGTGGTCGCCAAACTCTGCTCAGAGGCCAGGTGACTACGAGCTCATGATGTCAACAGAAGTTTGCATTTCTTTATTGGCATCCCCTTTGTCACAGGCACACGGATAAAAAGCCAACACTGAAAACCATAGACGACAAAACTTAAAAAGTCCCCCCAAATCCCAGAATGCCTGTACAAGAGAGAGGATTCAAACTTAGGAGTTAAATGCCCAGCTGCCAGTGCTGGGGGATCCCTCATGGATGGGAAGACAGATCTGTTTCTGTCAAGGGCTCAGTCTACTCTATAGCCCTCAATTGAACTCTGTGGTGGAGTGTCTACTGTCTCTTAATAGCCCTACATGGATCTATTTTACTTATATTCTTATTCTTATTCTTAGATCAATTTTAGTTCTGAGCTTTTATTATGGAACAATATAGCTTCCTCAGTATGTCCTGTAAATTACAGATACCTGATATATTTTTAACAAACAAACAAAAAAAATGTGGTGCTCTAATAGTTTCTAAAATTATTAAGGAGATATCCTTCCTCATATTGCTGTGGTGGGAGGGAGGTGGGGGTGTCTAGCTGTTTTAGTAAAAAAAGGTCAATTTTCTGTAGCATGAGAATCTACATTTTTGTGAAACAGAATGTATGCCAGCATAATTCCATGCCACAAGTTTAAATGAAAACATACATAACATCAATCACTTGGGAGAACTGAGTCACCTCATTAACACTGATGTTGATGCATAAATATTATAATAATTTTCTCTGTGCAGAGCTGGAAGTGATCATGAAGCCCCTAAATCTCATGAATAGCAGTATTTGTATCGATGACTCTAACTGTCCCCCAAAGAACAGTATATGGGGGAGGGCGGGTGTTATTGTTGCTCATATTTAGTTAGTTGCTTATAATACTTTCTGCTTTCATACACACATGATACTGAATATATATACAGCTATCCACCAAAAACTCACTGGGTTTCTCCCTCACTCCTCTCCTCTCCTCTCCTCTCCTTTCCTCTCCTCCTCCTCCTCCTCTTTCTCCTCCTCCTCCTC
>PVJS01046482.1:0-15809 GCA_004027185.1 Glis glis
GGACACCAAGAGCTGTGTGCATGTATGTTAACACCAAACTGATACTCATTGTGAAGTGAGACTACAATGCACCAATAAAAACATAAAAAAAAACCCATCCACCTAGTCCATATGAGGCTTGAATTTCTGCAGATTCTCCTTAAATTGGACTATGTTCCTGACTTAAATTTTGTATTGTTGGTTTTGTCCCAGAATTCTATCCAACTGAAATCATTTTGAAAATTGATTCTGTCATCTTAGCTATTCTTCCTGGCTTTCATTGCCTGTAGATTTGGCAATTCTGCCTCTTTGTCTTCACGTACATCCCTGTTTAAAATGCCAAACAGGGTAGGGCCGGGGACAGACTGGATCCTCCACAAGAGACTTGCAGCTGAGTGACACAGAGACAATAATCCCACCATTCTAGGTGTGGCTCTGTCAAGCGTAGGAACATGTGAGAAATCCTACAAGGAAGCTCTGCCATCCCTGCAAAGTGAACAATATGGAGAACTATTTGAAATGGTTTTTATGGAGTACGTTAGAAACCAAAGTATCACCCACAGAAACTGTTAAAAGCCCAAGGAGATTCTGGTAATCATGAGACACAATTTAAGGGAAAAAATAGAGAATGGGCAAAGAGGAAGGAAGAAGATCAAAAGGAAGGATAGAGAGAGATCAAGAGAGATAGAGGCTTTCAGTAACCTCAGTTCTAAAAGTCAGGTGACCTTGTTTTAAGATTTATCACTTCCCGTCCCTGAGTGCAAAATAAGACTAACAGCCAGCCCTTAAAGAACCTTTTTTGTGAATATAATAATTGTTCCTGTGGGCCATATCAATAAAAATCAGGATCCCTGAGGCCGATCCAAGCTGGCGTGTAGGTCTTTGAGGTTTGAAGTACACTTGACTCAACTGGTCACGCTCCCCTATCTCATGAAAAATGGAATTAACTTCCTTCTGATTTGCATGAAACACTGCCAGGAAAATCAGCTGAGAATAATTGAGATATTATTCCCTTGACTATTCCTATTAATAACCGTTACCCTTAGCAAATAGCAAGAGTAACAACCCAAAGAAAATTAAATGGATGAAATATTTCCTTTGAGTTTTCTCTCCACTAATGTGCTTCTGATCAAATGACACAATCAGATTTTATTCTTTTCAACTTTTAAAGGATTCTACTACAGGGTCCAGAAGAGGGTTAAAAGTCAGAGCTAAGCCAGGGGTGGCGGTGCACACCTGTAATCCCAGTACTTGAAAGGCTGAGACAGGAGGATCACAGGTTCAAAAACAGCCTCAGCAAGTAGTGAGATTCTCATCAACCTAGCAAGACCCTGTTTCAAAATAAAAATTAAAAAATTGGGCAGGGGATATAATTCAGAGATGTAGAATGCCCCTAGGTTCAATCCCCAGTACCACACACACACACAAAAAGTAAGGGCTAATTTAATTTTACTGAAATGTTATCTCATCAGAATGAGTGACCGGGACTGTCCTGTATCTATATCCACATTATAAGCTCCAGTCATGCCACCTGTGCCTTCGATCTCCAATGATGGTGCTTATGATGGGATTCTGTTTGGACGCCCCTTCCCCCCTTCCTGCTTGGCTAACTCTACTCAACCTTTTTTATTTATTTATTTATTTATTTATTTATTTATTTGCAGTACTGAGGATCGAACCCAGGGACATTCTACCTCCAAGCTACACCCCCAGCCCTATTTTTTATTCTTTATTTTGAAACAGGGTCTCACTAAGTTGCAGAGGGCCTCACTAAGTAGCTGAGGCTGGCCGAGAACCCGGATCCTCCGGTCTCAGCCTCCCAAGTACTGAGATTACAAGCGTGTGCCACTACGCCCAGCTCTCTACTCATCCTTTAAAGAATAAGTTCAAGCATCACCTCCATAAAACTACTTCCTGATCACCCAGCTGAGTTAAGGAACAAAGATGTCCCTCCATTTGGGTTCCTGGATGCAGAAACATTCTTTCCTGTACTAGACAGAGTTGTAAAGGCAGAAGTTGATTCTTGTTCATCCTTAATGTAGAACCTGGCATACTGTGGGTTCCTAGTAAAGTTTTGTTTAAAGAGGAGGAAAAGGAAGAAGAGAGGAGAGGAAAAAGAAAGGGAAGGTGATAGGAATAGATTATACAATAGCATCCTCTTCTAATCTTACAATCCTTCCTTCCTTCCTTCCTTCCTTCCTTCCTTCCTTCCTTCCTTCCTCCTTTCCCTTCCCTACCCTTCCCTTCCCTTCCCTTCCCTTCCTTTCCCTTCCCTTCCCTTCCCTTCCCTTCCTGCTTTCCTTCCTTCCTTCCATCCATCCATCCATCTTTCTTTTTTCTTGGATTGAACCCAGGGGCATTCTACCTCTGAGCTACGCCCCCAGCCTTTTTACTTTCTTGATATTGAAACAGGGTCTCATGAAATTGCAGAGGCTAGCCTTGAACTTGCAAGCCTCCTGTCTCAGCCTCCCAAATACTGGGATTATAGGCATGCATCATTGCACCCAGCCTACCTTTTTATTTATAGGTTCTTATCCATCTTAGCTTTGTATGACCCATGATTCTAAGAGAAGACAGATGACCATTTCGCAGAACTGCACTGCAGATATTCAAGTACACCAAAGCATGTCATTCTGTTAGTTTAAGAAATCTTCAAACTGGGTGTCGTGGCACACGCTGTAATCCCAGTACTTGGGAAGCTGAGACAGGAGGATCGCAGGTTCAAAGCCAGGCTTGGCAATTTAGCGAGGCTCTCAGCAACCTAGTGAGACCCTGTTTCCAAATAAGAAATAAAATCGGGTTGTGGATGTAGCTTGGAGGTAGAATGCCTCTGGGTTCAATCCCCAAAACCAAACAAAAATAAAAACTAAAGTGGTCCTAGAAAGGGGAGGTTGAAGCATCTATAGAAGATGTCACTTTGCTCCAGAGACAGTAAAGGCATTCCCCAACAAGAGTTTGAGGGACTTTTTAAATAAATATGGTTCACGTTGTCCCCAGGTGATCCCACAATGATGGAAAAAATGTAGAGATTCCTGATAAGGCCCTATAGTGACACTGTCTGTCCTTTCCTCTTCTGTCATAAAACTAGAGAATTTTAGCCGGGCATGGTGGCGCACACTTGTAATCCCAGTACTTGGGAGGCTGAGACCAAAGGATCCGTGTTTGCAGCTAGCCTCAGCTACTTAGTGAGGCCCTCCGCAACTTGGTGAGACTCTGTTTCAAAACAAAGAATAAAAAATAGGTCTGGGGGTGTAGCTCAGAGGTAGAATGCCCCAGGGTTCAGTCCCCAGTACCACACACACACACAAAAAAAAAAAACTAGAGAACTTTTTTTCTGGATTCTACATCTACAGTTTGGCATGAAATTCTAAATTATAGCATCTGCATCTTCAACATGATAGAAATTCCTTTAAAATGAATGTGTTTAAGCTGGGCATAAGCTGGGCATGGTGGCACAGGCTTGTAAACCCAGTACTTGAGACAAGAGGATCACAGGTTCAAGGCCAGTCTCAGCAACTTAGCAAGGCTCTCAGCAACTCAAAGAGACTCTGTTTCAAAATAAAAATTGGAGCTGGGAGTGGCAGCACACGTTTGTAATCCCAGTACTTGGGAGGCTGAGACAGGAGGATTGTAGGTTCAAAGTCAGCCTCAGCAACTTAGCAAGGCTATTAGCAACCTAGTGAGATCCTGTGTCCAAATAAGATATAAAATCAGGCTGGGGGTGTAGCTTTGAGGCAGAATGACTCTGGGTTCAATCCCCAGTACCAGAAAAAAAAACAAAATAAAAATAGGACTGGGGATGTAGCTCAGAAGTAGAGTGCCCCTGGGTTTAATCTCTAGTAACACACACACACACACACACACACACACACACACACACACACACACACACAATGTGTTTATATACCCAAAGACTCTTTGAAGAAAATCTCAAGGAAAAAAAAACACCCAGGGATACCCCTATCCTAGTGACATACATTTGATGTTTCAGAATAAGAAAGTTGAAACTCTGAAGACAGCTGGATGTGCTTCTCCAAACCTTCTACTTGACATTTCTCTTAGAATGACCTGTCAAATCTTGCATTTATTTATTATTATGATTATTATTTTTTGTGGTACTGGAGATTGAACTATGGGGCATTCTACCTCCGAGCTACACCCCCAGCCCTATTTTTTATTCTTTATTTTGAAACAGGGTCTCACTGAGTTGCGGAGGGGCTCACTAAGTAGCTGAGGCTGGCCGAGAACCTGGATCCTCTGGTCTCAGCCTCCCAAGTACTGGGATTACAAGCGTGTGCCACCATGCCCAGCTTCAAATCTTGCATTTAAAAAAAGAAAGTCCCATTTCCTAATTCTTGTCCCTAGCAATCATTTCCCTTTTCTGACTTTTTTTTTTTTATTTCTGTCAATGATGCTCCTGAAGAAATGTTCCAAGAGAGTATTTCCCAGACATGGGGATGGCTTATTGAATAGGGATCTTCCTGGGTTAGAATCTTCTGAGATGCAAGTAGAGAGGGAGACATTAATGATACCAGAAAGTTAGCTAATGGAATTAGGCCTCATGAGGACGTAGACAGGGATAAAATTCAGAGTACAAGTAACTTTAGCATTAGATTAGGGTGTTTTTGTGTGTGTGTGGTACTAGGGATGGAACCCGGGGGCATTCTACCTCTGAGATACACCCTCAGCCCTATTTTATTTTGAAACAGGGTCTCACTAAGTTGCAGAGGGCCTCACTAAGCTGCTGAAGCTGGCTGTGAACCTGTGATCTTCCTGTCTCAGCCTCCCAAGTACAGGGATTACAGGTATGTGACACCACGCTGGGCTAGACTAGTTTTAAACCAGAGGGAGCAGGAAAGCATTTGAGCAGATGGAGGTGATTTTGAATACTGGAGAGGAGGGTAATCATTCCTCAACACTTCTTTATTTTCTCTGTAAACGAGGCCACTTATAAGAAGAGGTCGGATGGGATACAGAAGGAAGAGTTTGAAAAGAATAGAAAAGTTTGAAATAACTGCTGCGGGGCAATAGGAGAGAGAGTGACCAGGGCTACACCTTCTGGGAGACCCAGATGTTTTTCTCAAGTGGGTTAGATGAAAGGTTACGGGGACAAAAGGACAGATTCTTTTGCCAACACAGTAATGGACCTGAAGAACCAGGAATTTAGGTTGGATCAGGGAGAGACAAGTAGATCAGAAGAAAATGGAAAAATCAAGAGCTGGACAGAGCCAGGCGTGGTGGCGCGCGCTTGTGATCCCAGTACTTGGGAGGCTGAGATGGGAGGATCCGGGTTCATGGCCAGCCTCAACTACTTAGTGAGGCCCTCCGCAACTTAGTGAGACCCTGTTTCAAAATAAAGAATAAAAAATAGGGCTGGGGGTGTAGCTCGGAGGTAGAATGCCCCTGAGTTCAATCCCCAGTGCCACACAAAAAAAAAATCAAAGATCGGGTCCAGAAGGAGCAAGAAAAGAGAGAGAGAGAGAGAAGGAGAGAGAGAGGGAGGGAGGGAGGGAGGAAGGGAGGGAGGGAGGGAAGGCTGAAGCCAGGGTAGGGGACAGCACAGTTGAAGTTTCTGGAGGTTAGAGTAGTTTGACGCAATTGACAAGATCTGAGATTTGTCTGTGAATGGCGGTAACTGAAGTTACATGGAGGCCACAGGATGGAGAAGGTCCGGCGCTGCTGGGCAGGTCATCCACCTGGCTGCACCTGGACGTCATGATCACTCTTGCTGATTGTGGGGCTGGAGGTAAGCATGGGGGAGGGCTTGTAAAAGGGGAGTCTGAATCAAGGAAGAGAACTGTGGCATAACCTGGTGGCCTGAGTCTTTTTTTTGTGTGTGTGGTACTGGGGATTGAATCCAGGGGTTTTCTGCCTCTGAGCTACACCCCCAGCACTTTATTTTTTATTTTGAAACAGGGTCTTGGTAAGTTACCAGCTTGCTGAAATTTAATGGGAATTTTTTTTATTTTTACTTGGGGGTGTAAGAGCAGCAGTCCCCAAGAAGGCATTTGGATGTGAGGAAAAGGTTCACCCTACTTCTGGGCCTCGTGGTGGGTGGAATATGGAAAAAGTGATAGGGAACATGGTGTCCTCAGATGAGAACCTGTCAGCTATGTCAGGAAGAAGATGTAAGTTTAGTATCGTGGCACAATGGCTCAGGAGTGGGAGGAGTGAGGGGGAACGTGGGAAGCGGCCTTCCAAGTGAAAATAGAGGATGTGGCCCACTTCCTCCAGGGAACTTTCCCAGCCCATGCAGTCTTTATTTATCCCTCACTCTCTGCACTTCTAAAAATTAATGTCTTCAAATGCAGAAACTGAAGGGCATCCCTCAGTCTTCAGATTGCTTGAGTCATTGTAGCGCACAGCCCTCCAGGCATCCTCCTGGATTCTGAGATGGTTATGCAACTCCCTGACTTCAGACCGTGAAAACCTCGGCTTTCCTCAGCTGGTCCAGCAAGTTGCAAAGGATCAGGAGTGGGCAGAGGCTGCATACTCTGACTGCCAGCAAGCCCCAGTAGTTCTAATTCATCCTGTTTCCTTCCTCCCTCCCTCCCTCCTTTCCTTCCTTCCTTCCTTCCTTCCTTCCTTCCTTCCTACCTTCCTTTCTTCCTTCCCTTCCTCCCTCCTTCCCTCCCTCTCTTTCTCTCTCCTTTCTTGTTTTCTTGCTTCCGGCATGGCAGAATAAACCAAAAGCCGACAGGTTCTCTACTGTGTCTTTCCAAGGACTCAGGCCTTCAACACCAAAAGCGAGTGTGTTCTTATGACTTCTTAAATACATTTGGGGAGCTGGGTGTGGTGGAGCATGCCTATAATCCCAGTACTTGGGAAGCTGAGACAGGAGGATTGCAGGTTTGAGGCCAGCTTCAGCAACTTAGACCCTCAGCAATTTATTTTTTTATTTTTTGGTACTGGGGATTGAACCCAGAGGCATTCTACCTCCAAGCTACACTCCCAGCCCAATTTTATTTCTTATTTGGAAACGGGGTCTCACTAGGTTGCTGAGAGCCTCGCTAAGTTGCTGAGGCTGACTTTGAATGCGTGATCCTCTTGTCTCAGCCTCCCAAGTACTGGGATTACAAGCGTGCACCACCGCGCCCGGCGGACCCTCAGCAATTTAGCAAGACCTTGTGTCAAAATGAAAAATATTAAAAAGGGCTGGGGGTATAGCTTGAAGGTAGATTGCCCTGGGTTCCATCCCCAGTACCAAAAAAAAAATTCTTGGGCTCTCATAAGACATAGCTCTAGTTATTTCTTTCTCCTATTCCCCCATATCAGTTATTTCAAACATTTCTTGTTTCTCTTAAAATGTCCTATTCCTTCTATGTTCCACCCTACCTCTTCTTACAAAATGGCCCCACTTAATATCTTTTTTTTTTTTTTTTTTTGCGGTACCGGGGATTGAACCCAGGGGCGTTCTACCTCCGTGCTACACCCCTGGCCCCTATTTTTTATACTTTTATTTTTTGAAACTGGGTCTCACGATGTTGCAGAGGGCCTCACTAGGTAGAGAGAGAGAGAGAGAGAAAGAGAGAGAGAGAGAGAGAGAGAGAGAGAGAGGGAAAGAGAGAGAGAGAGAGAGAGAGAGAGAGAGAGCGCGCGCAAGCGAGCTGAGGCTGGCCACAAACCCGTATTCTCCGGTCTCCGCCTCCCACAGTACTGGGATTACAAGCGTGCGCCACCACGCCCGGCCCCACTTAATATCTTACAGAAAAAATTTTTAAAAAAGGGTTAAGGAGTAAGTCTCTGTCCCTCATCTCCAGCTTACACATGTACCTGATCTGTTGAAGTCCTTTCCTCTTTCCTCTGGTCTAAAGCTAATCCTCTAATCCAAAGCTAATCTAAAACTAAAGCCGCTTGTACTCTGAATTTTATGCTTAGAATTTATGTATGAGGTCATAGCCAGGGCCTGACCTTTGCTTTTTTCCTCCAAGAAATCCCCTCAATCGGGCATTCCTAGTCCTGGCAGCGCTAAGTTGCCACTGACGCAAGTTGCATACTCTGTTCACAGCAGCAGATGAGGTCTAGAGGTTCTAGGGGAGGGTCGGGTCCTGGCCATCGAGCCAACAATGCTAAGATGGTGGATGAACAGGAATTCACAGCCTTTCTGACCTTACTGTGCTCAGGTGTCCTGCCTGGCAGGAAGAGGGACCTGGGCTCTCTTACATGATGAGGCAGGAGGCTCACAGGCAGAATGCTGTCCTTCACATTGAATAGTCACTTCTCCCACCTACTATCTCCGGTTTGCTTCCATTACAATGGAAACTAAGGTTTCTAGGACCAGTGGCTGGGTATATCTCTAAATGGGTTATTCTACCATCCACATACTGGCTCCTCTCCACCTAACCTGTTCCACTGTAGTTAATTGGGCCATTCTTAGCTTTGTTCTAGGACATGACAATT
Organism: Glis glis; assembly: GCA_004027185.1. Lineage (NCBI taxonomy): Eukaryota > Metazoa > Chordata > Mammalia > Rodentia > Gliridae > Glis > Glis glis. Next base: position 8,380 of record PVJS01046482.1, read on the forward strand.
TATCGTTCGGAGAAGAGATTATTATCACTATTAATTATAATAGACACTTACGAGAAATTATGTACCAGACAACTTCATATATATTGACTCATTGAATCTTCGCAACAAACTTATCAGGTTGGTGCCATTTTGGAGATGAGGAAGATGAGAAGTTAACTAGTTTACTGAATGTCACAAAGCTAGTCAGTAGCAATCTGAACTTGGAGGCCTTGCTTTTAACCAACACGTTATACTAACTTCCTTGTTTTATGCAGAGAGGGACAGCTGTGGATTGTATATGTCACTAAAAGAGAACTTTCCACCAATGGGACAACATAATTGGGATGTTGGGAGATGATCAATTTTTTTTTTTTTTTTGCGGTACCGGGGATTGAACCCAGGGGCGTTCTACCTCCAAGCTACACCCCTGGCCCTATTTTTTATACTTTATTTTGAAATCGGGTCTCACGAAGTTGCGGAGGGCCTAAGTAGCTGAGACTGGCTGTGAATCTGGATCCTCCAGTCTCAGTCTCCCAAGTACTGGGATTACAAGAATGCGCCACCACACCCAGCTTGGGAGATGATCAATTTTGCAGAGAGCACTGAGGTTGAAACCTAAGGGTATCTCTCGATGCCATTTGAGTGGACCCATTGGTTGCTAATCTCTTCTCAGGTCCACACGTGGAGGATTATCACATCCAACATACCTGGAGGCACTCACCACTTTTGGAAAGAAGCAAAAAGATATTTTTGTCATTCAAATGAGACATCTCTTCAGATGAAACTCATAATGAAAAAAATGACAGGGGTGAGATTTTTCAAGCCACAGACAGCCAAGTGCATACTTGCTACGTGCCTGAGCTTGTGTCACTAGCCAGTCAATCCACTCCTCCAGGGTGCAAAACGGCAATCGTTTTTAATGACGTTCATGCACTGGCTCACTGGGGGGAGGCGGGTGGGTGGGAACGGAGAAGGGAGAGAGCAGGGGGAAAGGAAAGGAAATTAACATGTATCAGCCAGATCCTATACTGCACTTTTTTTAAAAAAATACAGAATCACATTTAGTCTTCACAGCAACTCCGTGATGTAAGCACTATGATCTCCACTTTACAGATTAGGAAACTGAGAATCAGTCACATAACTAGTATGGGGTGGAGCTGGGACTTCAAAGCTCCTGGTTTTTACAGTAGCATCCTGCACACTCACGTCCAGGTGGGAGGGATGACAACTTCCACAAGGGCTTAATGGACAAAAGGAGGAGCAAGAGGTGAAGCAAGTACAACAATGCTTGGTATGCAGAGGCAAACTGGGCACGAACCAAATAGGGAGGAGACACATGGCTCTTTGCCCCGGTGTCTCAGTCATGATTTCTTCCAAATATACCTTTCCTTTCCTCCTAGATGCAGGATGCAGGGGCTACAAAACAGGGCTTGCTGCCAAGTCTGTTTCATGCTTCCAACCTCTGGAAGCCCAGTGGGTATAGTCACAGCCTGATAGGCCCACTCCTTGTGTGGTCCAGACCAAGAGAATGAAGTCCAGAGAGACCAGGATTTCTTCAAGAGCACACATAGAGTTAGGATGGAAGTCATGATTGAAACCTGGGTTTGTATTTTTTTTTTTTTTGGCCAAGATTTTTCAAGAGACAAGTTTGGCCCTGGGAAATCAGCATTTCTATTCCTCATTTTCTTACATTCTTTTCTTTGTGTGTGTGTATGTGTATGTAGTACTAGGGATAGAACCCAGGGGCATTCTAGCTCTGAGCTACATCCCCCAGCCCTATTTTATTTTTTATTTTGAAACCAGGTTTCACTAAGTTGCAGAAGGCCTTGATAAGTTGCTGAGGCTGGCCTGGAACCTGTGATCCTTCTGTCTCAGCCTCCTAAGTACTGAGAATACAGGCGTGCACCACCAGGCTCAGCTCCATTTCCTTAAATTCTTAGAATTTAATTTCAGTTGCATATTTCTGGAAATTCTCTAGATACTTCCCATATGAAAATGTTAGTGAGGGTGTTATATTTATATTTAGGAGTTTTTTAAATTTTTGTGGTACCAGGGATTGAACCTAGGGGCATTCTACCACTGAGCTACAGCCCCAGCCCTATTTTTAAATTTTGAAACAAATTCTCACTAAGTTGCTGAGGGCCTCATTAAATTGTTGAAGCTGGCCTTGAACCTGAAATCCTCCTGTCTCAGCCTCCCAAGTACTGGGATTACAGGCATGCACCACCTCAGAGATATATTTATTTGAGAGGTAAAAATTAATAGGATGATGTGAGATGTGAGAAGTGACTGGGAAGAAAGAAGAAAACAGAAGACACATCATAAAGTCTGAATCCCATGTTAGAAGTGTTTCACAATGGTCAAACGTATATTCAGAAAAACCTTGGCATCACCTGTTTCAAACCAGGGGACCCTAGCCAGGAGTGGTGGCACACACTTGTAATCCCAGTACCTGGGAGGCTGAGACCAGAGGATCCGGGTTCACAGCCAGCCTCAGCTACTTAGGCCATTCGCAACTTAGTGAGACCTTGTTTCGAACTAAAGAATAAAAAATAGGGCTGGGGGTGTAGCCTGGAGGTAGAATGCCCCTGGGTTCAATCCCCGGTGCTGCCAAAAAAAATAAATAAATAAAAACAAAAAACAAAGCAGGGGACCCGATGTGGATAGTGATGTCCTCTCTCTACCTGGCCTTTTGAAGCCTGTGCCTCTCTGAAGTATGTTCCCACAGTGGTTTGTAAACTCCCTGACCTTCCCACCAGAGAATTCCTATCAGAGAACATGGATCGCTTCTTAGAACATAGAGAACCTTTGAGGGGGTGAGGAAACGGTGCCCTGTGCTCTGGGCCCCTGGCCTCTTGGCTCAGTGAGCAGCATATGTGTTAGATTTCTGCCCTGGCTCGTCCCTTTGCATGAGCCAGCTTGTGTAACCATGCTGGGCAGTGACCTTTACTACTCCTCCTTCAAAGAGCGCAGATGAAGCAGGGGAACCTTTCCATCTCCAAACTTATGACTGCCCACAGAATCCTACCAGCCAAATCAGGTGTAGTCAGGTGTCGGAAAGGGAGTTACTCATGCGAATGACTCACTTTTAATCAGCATTTGTTCCACTGTTCTTATGTCAGAGTCTGACAAAAATTCACCTCATCTCCTGATGTGGGGGTCTTTCGTACTTCCTTAAAGTTGGCATAGGATTCTTGGTACCTTCTTATTGGAGTAGTGCCTGGCACACACAGCTTAAAGAATGTCGGTGAGTGGAGGGAGAATAAAGGGAAGAAGGGAGGAAGAAAGAGAGGGAGGGAAGAGCAGGGATGGAGAATCCTCTGTGACAAAGGTCGTGTCTATGTGATAGAATGTCATGGAATTCCACGATTAGCCTGGGGCCAGGCTGTATTCAGACAGCTGATGCATGATTAATTGGGCTAAATGATATGTCTCGGTGGCAGTGATGGCCATGTGTCCCTTTCCACAGCCCCTGAGCGCAGGTCTGCGATTGGCAGACGGCGCTTCAGTGGATGTGTTTGGCATCTGAGAGATAAGGACACATCATTTAATAATATGCTTTCTGCGCATCATGCCTTGCTTGACTCGTGAGCATTTACAGCTGTCCAAAATGTAGGTTCCTGCTGAATCCGTGGGTCACTGTCAACCACAGCACCCACTACTGAGTGGAGAGAAATCTTAGAGTCAGGACTACAAGTCTGATGAGCTATCTGGAAAACCCACCATGGAGACCGGATGAGATGCTGAGAGTGCAGAAAGAGGCTCTTTATAGGGAGGGAGGCCCGGCCGGCCTTCGGGAGAGTTGGCAGCGGCGTTGTTGACATGCCATTCTGGGGAAATTAGGGTGTTGGCTCTTAACAGAGCTCCAGTCATGGGGGGGGTGACGAAATGAGCTCTGGCTCATCTCATCATTGGCACTATCATAATTGTTATCAACAAGGGTGCCAACGTCAGCAAGCATTTATTGGGCTCCTTCATGTTGTATTTCTCAACAAGATCTTTTTTGTGTGTGTGTGGTACTGGGGATGGAACCCAGGGGCCTTCTACCTCTGGGCTACACCCCCAGACCTATTTTATTTTTTATTTATTTTATTTATTTATTTATTTATTTTGGTGCTGGGGGTTGAACCTAGGGGCATTCTACCTCCGAGCTACACTCCCAGCCCTATTTTATTTTTTATTTTGAAACAAGGTCTCGCTAAGTTGCGGAGGGCCTCGCTAAGTTGCTGAGGCTGGCCGTGAACCTGCGATCCTCCTGTCTCAGCCTCCCAAGTGCTGGGATTACAAGTGTGTGCCACCACGCCTGGCTCAACATGATCTTTAGACTTAGACTCTGAAAGGCCTGCTCTTACTACAAATCCTTACAAAAAGCCTTAAAAATTAATATCCATTGAAGATTTAGAGAATAAAGCAGGTGGTTTTTCCATAGACTTTTTGAATAAAAAATAAAATCCATGTCCCAAATTTGAAAGGTACCAAAGTAGATACTGAGACAAGTAAGTTTCCCTCTGTCTTCTGTCACCTAGCCTTCCAATTTCCTCCCAATGGACAGTGTTTCCTCTTTCTTGGGAAATTTTATCTGAAGGGAAGAGAAGGGTTCTAGCTGAACAATGAAAATCCTCATCAAAATCTTTGCTAGGGCCAGGCATGGTAATCCCAGTACTTGGGAGGCTGAGATAGGAGGATCACAGGTTTGAGGACAGCCTCAGTAACATAGAGAGACATAGATATTTCATAGATATAACATAGATATTTCACAATCAAGAAATATCAAGAAATAAAAAGGACTGGGGAGTGTAACTTGGAGGTAGAATGCCCCTGGGTTCAGTTCCCAGTCACACACACACACACACACACACACACACACACACACACACACACACAGAGACAATCTTTGCTAAGTTATCCACATGTTTTCCATCCAAGCTTCTATAAGTGCAAGAATAAATCCTAAGCATTGTTGACTGCTGCCCCCTAGCAGGGAAGCAGAAGCTTAGATGTACCACTCAAGATAGGAAGGATCCCAACACCATTAGCCTCCATGTTCGCTGATGTGAGAATTTGTGGTTATCAGCTATAGTAGAGTCAAAATTCCAATGTCAAAGCTCATACCAAAAAAAAAGGCACAGAAATCCCATGGAGATGTAGCTCCTCTCAATCCACACACCCTCAGCGGCTCCAGTTTATATCCCAACAGTGCTCAGGCTGCATGAGTTCTTCCCAGTGGGAAAATAAGAACAGCCCAGGTCCAAACAGTAAGAGATCTTTTGTAGTACAGCTAAGATATATATACAATTTTATACATAAAATATGTATTTTTTTCCTGTGGTGCTGGGGATTGAATCTAGGGGTGTTCTACCTGTGAGCTATGTCTCCAGACCTATTTTTTTATCTTGTTTTTTTGGGGGTACTGGGGATTAAACCTAGGGGCATTCTACCTCTGAGCTACACCCCCAGCCCTATTTTTTATTCTTTATTTTGAAACAGGGTCTCATTAAGTTGTGGAGGGCCTCACTAAGTAGCTGAGGCTGGCTGCGAACCTAGAGCCTCCGGTCTCAGCCTCCCAAGTACTGGAATTACAAGCGTGTGCCACCATACCTGGCTTATTTTTTTATTTTGAAACAGGGTCTCGCTAAATTGCTGAGAATCTTACTAAATTTCTGAGGCTGGCTTCAAATCCACAATCCTCCCATCTCAGCCTCCCAAGTACTGGGACTACAGGCGAGCCACCACTGCTGGCTCCTCCTATTCTTTTTTTTTTTTTTTTTTTTGCGGTACCAAGGACTGAACCCAGGGGCATTTTACCTCCGAGCTACACCCCCAGCCCTATTTTTTATACTTTATTTTGAAACCCGGTCTCAAGAAGTTGCAGAGGGCCTCACTAAGTAGCTGAGGCTGGCCGCGAACCCAGATCCTCTGGTCTCCGCCTCCCAAGTACTGGGATTACAAGAGTGCGCCACCACGCCCGGCTTTCCTCCTATTCTTGATTTATCAATTTTAGGTATTATCTATTGACTCCCATTTACATGTTTATTAATTCCTGTATACTTTCTTCCCCCCTCCACCATCTGTCTTCACACTTTTATTTTTACCTTGTCACGTTGTTAACATATGCATTCTGCCTGCAGCGACAACCAAGACTTTCTTGGCTTTTCCCCTGAGATGATGAAAAAGTTGCAGACCAATCAGCAACATTTTCATTAGTATGACCATATGAATATTGTCCAATGCCGGGCCAGGTAGCATATTAAGACTGCATTCCTCCTTCAATATCCCTATGTAAAATAAATTCTTACTAACATCATGGTCAAGTGGCATCTATTTTCTTACACTATTGTCGGTGAAATTCATGCCCATTTCAGTCTGTTTGCCTTAAATTATATTTGTTTTATGCTACTATTGCTACCCTGGCTTTTATAAGGTTAGTATTTATTTATTTATTTATTTATTTACTTATTTATTTATTTATTTAGTGGTACTGGGGATGGAACCCAGGGGCAGTCTACCTCGGAGCTACACCCCCAGCCCTTTTTATTTTTTATTTTGCAACAAGGTCTCACTAGGTTGATGAGAGTCTCACTACATTGCTGAGGCTGGCCTCAAACCTGCAATACTCCTGTCTCAGCCTCCCAAGTACTGGGAGGTTATGCCTGGCTCAAGGTTAGTATTTAAATGACCTGTTTCCATCCATTTATTTCTAATCTTTCTGGAAAGTTTTATTTTAGGTGTGTCTCCCAGATATATCAAGCTAGAGAATGAATTACAAAATTGTGGGATACACACACCATGAAATTCTACTCAGCAATAAAGAAGAACAAAATTATGTCATTTGCATAAAAATGGATGGACCTGGAGAACGTTATGTTAAGTGAGATTAGCTAGACACAGTGAAGGGTCATATGTTTTCTCTCATATGCAGAAGCTAGGGAATAATTGGGATACCGGAGAGACTTTAGATAATTGAGGAGAAACCCCAGTAGAGCGATGGAGGGGTCTAGGGGAGGGAGGGGAGGAAAATAAATGAAGGAAACACTTGCACTGAAGTTGTGTTGTAGTTGTTCTTTCAGGCTCCAGACCAGCAGAGTCCCAGATCAAAGAGATTCAATTCTCTCCAGACAAAGTTTTTGAGTTGAGAGGTGAGAGGGGAGGAGGCAAGAGACCCAACCTCTCCGAACAAATCTCAAGCCTCCCTTTTATTAATAAAGATCGTACAGAGTTCAAGTTATTTTTCTTTAAAAAGTAACAAAGAGTGCCAGGCATGGTGGCGCACGCTTGTAATCCCAGTACTCTGGGAGGTGGAGACCGGAGGATCCGGGTTCACGGCCAGCCTCAGCTCTCTCTCTCTCTCTCTCTACTTAGTGAGGCCCTCCGCAACTTCGTGAGACCCGGTTTCAAAATAAAGTATAAAAAATAGGGCCAGGGGTGTAGCGCGGAGGTAGAACGCCCCTAGG
>PVJS01046483.1:0-15810 GCA_004027185.1 Glis glis
AGAAGAAGAAGAAGAAGAAGAAGAAGAAGAAGAAGAAGAAAAGACTTTCACTTCATCTGCCTTTTGGTCTGTGGGTGGGAAGTTAAGCAAGAAGAAAAAGAGCAATTAAAAATTAATTAATATGTGTTTAGAAAGAATGTGATGTTTCTAACAGAGTTGTTTGTTGGACACATGGCTCCTTCCTCACTCTCTAGCATTATTGGGTTGTACTAGCCATGCTCAATCTGGAAGCTTCATATCCAACAGTATCCTTCATATCCAACTATTTGCAGTTTCCTGGAGATACTGTAATACCTTAATGCTTCCATATCTTTACACAAACCCTTTCTCTGAATGGATCACCTTTCCTACTCTCCATTCAGGTCTGATTTTAGCTGCAAAGTTTTCCTTATTTATTTACAAAGAACAAGACTAATCAGTTCTCCCTTGTTCATCTATCATGTTTCTCTACCGGAGTCATCTTTGCTTCTTGGTCGGCCTCTATGTGTCTCTGTAAGGTCCCAGGAATACACAAAAAGTCAGCCACACACTTTTTTGTTTACCAATTATACTGGAAAACTTTAAGATAGAAAGTCTTCTAAGAAAACAGCAATGGCAGCACATATATTATTGCATAGTATTCTCTAAAATTTTCTTAAAATATTAATCAAGAATCCTTCAAAGGCATTTATTCTTATGACTTCTGACTTCCTATTCTTTGATGTGGGCAATCTTGCTCCTTAATTTTGATGGAAAACTTTAAGAAGTAACACCACCACTGCTGGGACTGCACACTCCCCTGATAATTTATTCATTTTTTCCCATGTTTGTGCTACCAGAAATGCCAGGGAAATGCACATAAAATACCAGGAAAGGCACCCAATACTTTTCTTCAGTATGCCCTTAGCATCACACACATAGCAGGGGACCCAGAAGTCTTTCAAATCAAACCTAAATTAAGGATATAAGAACTCATCATGCATAATAAAAAAATCATGACATTAGATAATTTGGTTAATAAACCTGTTCTGTTCTGTGTTGGATGTGGATGTAGCATAAGAATAGGAAAAGACAAATCTAGTTTAGATAATAGTCTATCACCTAAAAATCTCCATTAATCAATATTTCATTGCTGCTGATCTTCATAATGTAGACCTCAGAATAATTTGTGAATCTTTAAAGGAGAGGTCAGATTTGATCAAATCTTATTTATAAAGTCTCAGGGTGGGACATGGACCTAGAAATCATGGGATGGCAAATGTGCATATGTGTGTGGACACTATGATGCTCTAAGATACTGGCAGACATCATTAATCAATCCTAAGACACCCTTCCACTGAGCCTACCTATAAACGCAGAACATTTCTTAACCCATTACTCTACGCAGGCTCAACTAGTCAAATAATCTTGCAAAGGAGATTTAATCTATCTTTGATTAAATTCAACCCTAAATTAAGAGAATTAATATCCTCAGTAATATTCTGGACAAGAGGACATCAAGTTTCCCACTGAGCACCTCTAAGATGAGGCATTCCCTAAGTAGCTCATTCATCATATTCTTATTATTTAATCACTAATGAATATGCATGCTATTAGCAAGAGGTATGTGCATCAAGAAAATTTAGACACCAAAGATTGTAATCTTTACAACACTGCCAAATAGGTATTATTAATCCCATGTTAAAAATAGGAAAAATCTTAATATAAGACAGAGGTACCGTGGCAGCACATAGTTTGCTCTGCTTAGTGTTTTAATAAGAAAGTTGAAGATGTTGCATAAAAAATGTGGTTTCACCACTTTTTATTTAAAAGTAAGAATAAACCTGTTTTGTCATGTGGCAAAAATTGGCTCATGCTTCATAGAAGCAAGACCATTTAAATGGTGGTGTCCTGGCAGTTTACAGTGCCACAATTTGTTAGAGTACATTTTCATTTCCACTTGCTTCGCGTCACGTCATCTATGGGTCCCTCATAACAATTAGGTTCACATCGACTTCTCTAAATTACCCCAAATTAGTATGACTTCGATTGGCCTTTTGCCATTGCATTTTCTCTTTCCTCTGAATTGAATACCTTTCCCTTCAGTTTCCATATTGCTAAAACAATACAAAAAAAAAATGGTGGAGGTAAAGGGAAACTAGGATCCTGGCAATGGGGGAACTTTGGAGAGTTTATCTTACTTCTGCAGCCATCCTGAACCCTGGGGCATTTGCAGGTTGTTTGGGAAGCAGGTTTAAAATCCACATTTGCACTTACAAAGGGTTGCTGGTAGAGGCCAGAAAAGATGGCAAAACTTTTGTCATAGATTTGGGGATCCTATTTAGTAGGTGTTTTCTACCTTTTCCTACTTTTCCATCTGTTTTCTTATTCTGTAGCATATGACCTACCAGTCTCACATGCCCACTTACCATCTAAAATTGTGCATAGATCATACTGGATCTCAAAGTTTCATTTCCTTCATCATAATATTTCTTAAAAGTTTACTTACTTGGTTGTGATCTCAGTTTTTTTCTCCAGTGCCTATCCCATTTCATGACACATAGTGACAGCTTAGTAAACATTTGGCAAGTTACTCATCTGCATCATTGTTTGTTATGTTTTGGATCATAAATGTCCCCAAAGAGCCACTAAAGGCTTGGTCACCAGCCTGTGGCACTAGTGGGAAGTGGTGGAATCTTTAGAAGGTGGTGCCTAATGAGTAGGTCATTGGGGGTGAGCCCTTAAAGGAGATATGGAGATCCCAGCCCTGTCCCCTCCTCTCTCTCTCTCTCTCTCTTCTGCTTCCTGGCCACCATGAGGTGAGCAGCTTAGCTCTAGCATGTGCCCCCTTCCACGATGTTCTGCCTCACCACAGGCCCTAAAACAACAGAGCCAACACCATAAGCTGAAACCCATGACACTGTGGACCAAAAGAATCATTTCCTGTTTATAAATTGATTGTTTTATGTATTTGTCAGAGAGAAGAAAGCTAACTTACACTTTGTGCTATACCTTTATCTCTTTATCTCTCCCTTCTTTGTCTCTTGCAAATATTATGTCATAATATCCTCACTTCACTGATGGCAAATATGAGGTACAGCCTATACCAAGTGACTCACTGGATATCTTACATAAAGTTGATGGTGAAAAAAAGATGAAAACCCGTTTATAAACCACTATCTGTTTGGTAACAGGTCTCTGAGAGACAGTGAAGTGGAACAGAACTGCTATGGAATTTGAAACAAATTCTAGACCCTGTCTTTACTAGCTGCTGTCCTCTCTGGTAGGCACTCCCCTTAATTTTGTTGACTACCAAGCTTCAGTGTCTTTCAAGTGCATTGTGGTTTGGGTTAAGAAGAACCAAACATAGGCACTGTCATAAAGTACAACTTTTGAGTCTGACATTCCTATCTTTCTCGAGGTCCAGATTCAGCAAGAACTCTGTTCGTAAAGGTCAACCAGTTGGAAAGTGGTGGGGTTGGGGTTCCACTGGGTCTGTTGATTTCAAAGCCCATGTTTACATTTTGATGCCACCTACCACCTCTAAGATAAGTGGGCATTTCCCAAGAGAACCTCTTTGATGAGGGCTTGGCTCTCACTGAGCCTGGTAAGTTGTGGTATATTTGCTTATGAATTAGTCCTGTTCCTTTGTGCCAAACTTCAACAGTTGAATGAGACGGTTATGTTTTCCCTTTGGGTCACATTCTCCTATCCCCAAAGCACTTGAAAGTGTCTATATAAGAAGAGACAACACTGCAGATAGTTATTGGAACCCAATTATGCCTTTGGAGCTATAATTTTGGCAAGACACATAAAAATTTGTCTTCTAAGTTTTTTCATTTATTAAAACATGTGTAACAAGAATCACTGTTGAATAATTAAGTGATAGAGTATTGGAAAAATCTGTGTCCTATTACTTTCTATCTGCCTAATCTGTACTATTAATTAACCACCCTGATACTTGAGTTTTTCATTTATAAAAGTAAGACAATCATATATTAGCAAAGCTTTGTTATGAAGATTAAGTATGATCTTGTTTATAATATTCCTACTATGGTATCTTCAACAGGATCTTTATATGTAGAAGGAACATTTACTTTTCACCTGTACTGTAATTCAAATGAAGGAAAGATAGTCCCCATGCTCACTGACCCCAGTCATGGAACAGATAGAAAAGTCACTGAGTGGCCTTGGAAAATTTCCCAGGATGGTTGGGGCAAAAGTGGGAAACCCCGCTATTTGCATGTCTGTACAGGACATCAATTCAGAGAAGTTGCTAGAGATTTTGACTCATTTATCAGTTCCCCTGCACCCATCTTAAATTGTTCCACCCATGGCACACCCACCGCCAGAGTACACTTGGGCGTTTGGAAAAAAGAAGACAGAATAGTTTATCTGATGATCACAAATCCCTGTTTCGACTTCACATCCAGGCTGAGCCGGACTGATTCACGAAGGCAGTTCCAAGGTTAAAGAATGGTCAGGATAGATGGTGAAAGTCCACTGGTTTGGCATAGGCCCTGAATAATCAGCCTCGGCGCCAGCCTAAAATGACAAATATGGCCATGCCACTTGGAACCGGCTACATATCAGGCATATCTAGACTACGGATGCAGATTTGGAAAGTTCACCTTTACTCTGGTTTAATACTAAACCAACTTCAAAGAAGCAGTGAAGAGCATATGAAGGAAGCCAAAGACCACAGGAGAAGGACACAACAGCTATCAAGACTGTGCTAGTTTCTCACAGAGGTACACAATTCAGCAGTCCATCCTGACCCAGTCCGTCTCAGAACCTGCTACTCTCTACCTTTTGATGCAAGCAGCTTCAACTCTCAAGGGGCCACATTGTTTGCACAATAAGGAAAACTGACTGGCAGCATTTATATCCTTCTGAGTGTATTTCATGCAGCCCTGGAAGTTCTCGGATCCTGGTGGGATAGGCCTGGCCAGGGCCTTCCATAAGTACTAGTATGGCTGACTTGGTTTTTTTTAAACTACACTTTCTACTTGGTACTGTCCAGTGGCCTCCATAGCCACTGGAGTCCAAGATCCTAGCTCCACCACAGCTGAATGTAGGTAAATAATTCAAATTTTAGAGATGGACTCTACAAGAAAAAAAGTACACCTCCCAAATTAGTCTTGACTTTCCACTTTAAAACCCTTCAATAGTTTCCCATTATTTGGGGGAAAGAAATGATAGGTCTTAATTTGGCCTATCCAGTTGACACAGTAGAGACCTACACTCTCCATCTGATTTCCTCTGTGTACTCACTGTTCATGTGTACAGCTTTTCTTAGTACCAAATTATTCCTTTGCACGCATCCCCTCTAGTCAACATCTTCTTTCCTTGTCCCCTTATAATTCCAATCTATTTTCCGATTATCAGGTTTAGAGTTCAACAAGGAATCTTTCCTTTAGCTCTTCAGCTTAGAATAGTTTGTTTTGGTAGGGCGTGGTGGCGCACGCTTGTAATCCCAGTACTTTGGGAGGCAGAGACTGGAGGATCCGGGTTTCATGGCCAGCCTCAGCGCTCTCTCTCTCTCTCTCTCTCTCTCTCTCCTTAGCGAGACCTTCCGCAACTTTGTGAGACCCGGTTTCAAAATAAAGTATAAAAAATAGGGCCGGGGGCGTAGCGCGGAGGTAGAACGCCCCTGGGTTCAATCCCTGGTACCGCAAAAAAAAAAAAAAGAATAGTTTGTTTTGCTTTGCTTTTACTTGCAACATCTCTTCTACTGCTAAGCAAAACATAGTAGATTAATTAGTTAGATAAAAATGACATTATGCTATACCAATGTTTGTTTCTTCTACAGAAGCAGCCACCAAAGGGAAATGTGCTGTCTATTCTACCATCATTAACGTAGTTCCCCTATTAATAGGACATGATTTTAAAATAAAGAGGTAATGGTTTGGTATGAATTTTCTTTTCAAAGGTATCTTTTTATACTTCCTGACTTATAAAAAAGAAAAAGCCCTGGGAAACTGACCAAAAACCTGATAGAAAAAATGTGGTAATTCTTCACACTTCTTCCTGGAGGAAGAAGGCATGGGTGAATTGTCTTGTACTTTTATCCTGCATGAATTTTCCTCTATTTTTAATAGCTTTATTGAGACATGGTTTACATACCACAAAATTCACCTATTTGAATTATATAGTCAATGGCATTTTGATATATTTATGAGTTGTGCGACTATCATCATTATCTAATGTTAATATTATCATCACTTAGAAAACAAACCTTATAGGCTATAAATATATTGAAATGCATATTTTTGCATGGTCATATATATTCCCTACAAAATGCTAATCTCATTTGAAATACATTTATTAATGCTATTGTTCAGTTACTATCTACTTCTTACACCAGACTGTAAGCATGACAATTGAATGCATCTGTTGGGCATCAACTTTCTGTCACTAATGCTAGCAGAAAACTTAGTAAATAGAGAAGCTTTAAAACTGTTACACAGACCTGTTTTCCTCAGTGCTATCATCTACCAAACAGAATAAAAGTACATATCACACAGGGTATTTGGAGAATCAAAACTTACAATGCAGCTGGGTGTGGTGCGTTCCTGTAATCCCAGAACTTGGGAGGCTGAGACAAGAGATTGCAGATTTGTGGCCAGCCTCGGCAACTTAGTGAGATCCTCTTTCAAAAAAAAAATAATAATAGGGCTGGGGGTGTAGCTCAGAGGTAGAATACCCCTGGGTTCAATCACACACACACACACACACACACACACACACACACACACACACAATTTATAGTGCATCCAAGAACACTTTTTTAACAGAAATACCATGTAAATCTTACATATCATTTAATAAATAGTTTCTATTCAGGGAAATATCTAAGTTAAAGAGACATGAATTTAGAAGTGTGAAAACAACTGAACCTTCTCAATCTCTTCTCTTTTTTCTCTAGCCTAGAAAAGATTAGATTTCCCAGAGTCCTTTGTGGCCCTTTAACCACATCTGGACAATGGGATGAAGAAGAAGTGGGTACCACTTCCTGGCCCAGCCCTGAAAATCTCCAGGTCCTCAGTTCGTGCTCTCTGCTTATCCACAGAGCAAAAACAAAAGGACCCAGAGATGGTAGTTACGTGATTAAAGATTGATAGACCCTCCCTCTCCAAGGGAAACTTCCTAAGAAAGCAATTCAATCTGCAAGGAATTCTGGCATGAGGAAAGATTCAAATATTTTATGTGCTAAGTCCATTTCAAAATTGTCCATTATGTAACCTCATACAGAATTTAATACTTTGAAGTGGGATGCTGCCATGACAGGAAGCTAAAATAAGTAGTGTTGGCTAAGCATTAGGAAATGGGCATCAAGAAATCTGAGGCAGGCTGAAAGGACAGGTCTCCAGATCATGCAGTTGCAAGACATTTGGATTCACTCCCTTGTAGTCATTTGACATGTAGATCACATACCTAGTCAACAAACAGCGCTACCAGAGAAGTTCGGAAGGAGAACCTTGGTAGTGTGTGTTGGCTTCTGATGGCCGCCTTTGGCAAGGTATTATGATAAGAGCTGGGCATGGTGGCGCACGCCTGTAATCCTAGTACTTGGGAGGCTGAGACAGGAGGATCACGGGTTCAAGGACAGCCTCAGCAAGTAGTGAGACTCTCATCAACTTAGTGAGACCCTGTTTCAAAATAAAAATAAAATAGGGCTGGGGATGTAGCTCAGAGGTAGAATGCCCCTCACTTCAATCCCTAGTACCACACACACACACACAAAAAGATTTTATGATAAAAACTCAAGGAATAGATACTTTGGCAGTAGAAATGAAAGAGAATATAGAAAGCCCAGAAATGCAAATTTTTTTTAGGATTGGAAAAAATTAACAGATTCTAAATCCTCACAAGTAATACATGAGGTTTTTAAAGACTTTGAAATGCAAAGCCTAGGAAAAATGCCTCAGTTGGAAGAAATGAGTCAGATCAATGATAAATTATGATTCAATCAGTCCAATTCAATTCTGATCATTTCAAGGTAGCTTTCATTAAGACAGAGAAGTAGGGGTGTGAGAAAGCAAAGAAATAAAGTAGGCATGAGAACTATGTCTTGGAAATGACTTAGGGTCTGGTTTTCGGACATGAAATTGACCTGGAAGTATAAAAATTAGAAGCCACAAAGATGTCAAAAGAAATTCTATTTGCAAAGAAATCACAAACCCATTCAAAAAGTCTTTAGCCCTCTTGAAACAATTTTTGGCAGCCTAACCTGTTACAAGCAGGAGACAGGTCTCAAATCCTGTAAGTGTGGTATACTTTCCAATAAGAGGTCCCCCCAAAATCTACTGGACAAATGATCATGGACCACAAAAGACAAGGGATTTCCTCCAGGGGTGAGCAAAATCAGAGGCTGAAAAAGAACTTCCTTTAACCATCCAGCCGAGGGAGACTTCATAATATAGATCTCGTGGAATTATAATATAACCAGAATCCTAGTTCACATTCCGCAGGAACTAGACTCAGCTCTGAGATTTTGAAAAGGCTACTTGGAAAATGCTATTGAAGACATCACCCCTAAAGAGTGAGGGAAGCAGGATTAGGCAGAGGGAAAAGTTGAACCAGTACTGCAAGTGCATCAAAGAACTCAGCCAATCCCACAGGAGCTTGGGGGAGGGGAGAGTCCTTCAGAATTGTCCCAATGGAAGCAAAGGGGCTACGTCTTTGTACCCCACATTAATTATTAAATGCAAGCAGCCACAAGATGAGTCATAGCCTCGGTTGGTCAAGGTAGCTTGCTCCAGATGACAGGTCCTGGTGGAGAACTCAGTCATGAACCCTCAGTAGACAATTCACTTGGCAGCTGAGAGAATGAGGGCCTTGGTCCTAGAGGGAGGTCTGGACAGGGCACCACAGTGTCTGCTATAACTAGTGATTTCTGCATCTAGTATTTTTCCCCTTCATAAATGAGAGTACATATTGTGATCATTCCATCACTATTCTATTACATAATGGGGGTGGTATCCAGGGAGGGAAATTGGGGCAGATAACTTATCTTCATGGATCATCAGACTATGAGGACACACATCTGGATTTAGTAGACAAGCCTGCACATCGTCTAGAGATCTGAGTTCTTTGGACAGGACATTAAATTGCTCCCCGTGGGGAGGAGGCCAGCATATTTCATGTTTAAGAGGAAGAGTGAAATGGATTGTTGGAGACCAGAAAGGATCCAATGGAGACTGATCTGATATTTTCTAATCCCATTTCTTCTTCAAGAGAACCTAAGAGATCCTTGTTTCCAGCTTCTCTTTCATTTAAATTGTATCTAGTTGTGGCCAATAAAATGTGGAGATAAGAGAAGGAAACTACCTCCAGGCTCAGTCCTGAAAATCTACTACAAAAAACTTCAGTGGACCCTCTCCCTCCATCCAAGAAGCCAGAGGTGAAAGACCCCCCAAATCAATAGAGTTATTTTATAGGTATGTGACTGAGCCAATTATGCAAGTCACCAGAATCCCTGAATTAGTCTTTGGAGCAGAGTCCCCAACCCACAGTACAGAGTGATGTGAGGAAGAAATAGAAGTCTTTTAATCAAATTGCTGATATGAAGGATTGTGCATTAGCTGGAAGAAGACATAATCTCAATTGTATAGAAAATATGACTTGATTTGTATTCCTGGGCCTAGTAGAGAAGTTTAGCTTGAAGAGATGAAAAAGGGAGAAACTTTTCAAATTTCAAGGAAAATATTCAAGTAAAAGTGAGAACAATATAGTGTTTGAAGCAGCTTCTTACACATAAGTGGAGGATAAAGAGGCATAGTTTCAGCGTTTCCACATGCCTCAAATGCTAAAATAACCATTAATATTTTTAACCCATAGGCCAGTTTCCTCAACTTGGGAAACCAGTGTTCTGTAGCCTTTTCAGGGATTTAATATGCTAGCACACATTGTTATCTCCAACCCTCTACCACCACACTCCTGCAGGCTTCCAGGCTCCCAGGAAATCATGCAAATTCTTTTCTGACTATTTTTTTTCCTTCCTTGGGACAAGAAAAATACCAAATTTCAACTCTACCAGCATTTCTTAAAAAATAGCATGGAAAACATCTTTATAGACCATAAAGTTGTTTTCCTTGCTTCCACGGCCAGAGAAGGAAGATGAAGACAAATGGGCGCGGGAGTGTTGAGAAGATAAAGATGCCTGGTATTCATGTTTCCTCCCCCGTCTCCCTGCACTGAGCCTTATTAGTGGTGGGGAGCTTGGAGGCACTCTAAGGGGCGAACTACGTCTCCCCCTTGAACTAGAGCAATTCTGTTATAGATGTCCATCAAGAAAATCAAAGGCCAGGTTCCCAGCTCTGCCTAAGTGGCAGTACCCCCAAGACACTTGCGTCATAAGCACTGTGCAGTGAGCAGTCAGGCATCATGAGACATATTCTGGAACTGTACAGTTTTCTAGAACAAAACAGGTGTTTAAAATGATCTCTTTTGCTCAAAGACCTGGAAACCGGAGAAAGGCACTGCTTCTCTGCTTTCAAAAATCAATTGCTCAGAGAGGAAAAAAATAGCAGATTAAAATTTTATGCCATAATTTTACAATTGATCTCACCACAGAGGGCATAGTACAAAATTATTTTCCAACCACTGGGAAAAAAAAGATGTGTCTTGAAAGGAGGTATTTTTAGCATAATAAGTGATTGTGTGGTTAAATATAGATTTTGTTTCACTTTCTTCCAACTGTGAATGTGATTGTATTCATATGCTTGGGAAATTTGCATATAATGTATGCTATTTGTAACACAGCCAAATCACTTGAATTCAAGCTTAAACTGCTCACTGAAAGGGGATTGAAGCCCACTGAGATAAATATACTTATCTTTCATTTCTTAAGGCCAAAATCAAGAAGAATATCTTCCCTTATTCCCACATTTGCCCATCTTGCAAATTTGCCAATAATTATCAAGTTCTTACTGCTAGGAGACCAGCAGCTGGATAAGCAGCAGTAATTGTGGTCTGCTGCTTGGCAGCAAGGAAAAGATCAAACCAGAGATGTTTCTTTTCTTTTTTTTACTTCCTACAATGTTTCAGAATAAATTCAGTTTAAAACATAAAAGAAACAAGCAAACAAAAAAAAATCCTCATTTGCAAAACTTTGTAAACTGTCGGTAAAGGCCTTCATATGTGTGTGTATGTGTTTGTTTGTTTGTTTGTTTGTTTGTTTATGTTACTGAAAATTGAATCCAGGCATTGCACATGCTAGGCAAGTGTTCCAATATTGAGTTATTTTTAAATTGAAATATTATTCCCATGCCATAAAATCCACACGTTTAATGTATACAATCTGGTTGTTTTTAGTATATTCACAAAGCTCTCTTCACCCCTATCCAACTACAAAACATTTTTGTCTCTTTAAAAAGTACAGTTGTGCCTGCTGATAGCCACTTTTATTCCCACCTCCCTCCAGCCCCTGGAAATCACTCTTCATGTAAGTGGTGTCAGACAGCGTGTTCGTCAGCTCTGCGTCACTGTGACAAAATACCGGAGATAATCAACTTATGAGGAGGAAAGATTTATGTTGGCTCATGGTTTCAGATTCATGGTCACCTGGCCCCACCTCCTCACCATCACCTTCCTCCTCCTCCCACACACACACATCTTTGCTTTGAGCCCTAGGCAAGGCAGAACATCATGGCAGAAGCACACGGTGGAGCAGAGCTGTTTACTTCATGGCAGCACGGGTACCAAGAGCCAGAGCTCACTTGTAACAAAGCCCCTCCCTCCAAATCCATGAAGCTACAAATCCATCGATGGATTTGTCCATTCATAAACTCAAAGCCTTCATGATCAAATCACCTCTCAAAGGCCCCACCTCTGAACACTGGGACACTGGGGACCAGACCTTCAACACGTGAGCTTTGGTGGAGACAGCGAGGATCCAAATCATAATGTACAGTACATGTCCTGTTGTGTTTGGCTCCTTTCATTTGATGGACAAGAGAGCTGAGCCTGCGGAGGGGGAACACATTGTCCAAGTCTCACATGGTCTTCTGGGTAGATCCAGAGCTAGAACTGCTCTTCTAAGAACTGAGTTGAGCACAGTACTAGCTGTGCACCTGCTGAGAGCTTTCATCTCAAGGAAGTCTTCACTCTCACTCAAAATGTCACCATAAAAAGAAAGCTGTGTTCACTCTAATGCTCCTCTGAGGATGCTCTGCAAGGTTGGAAAGGGGACTTTGGTAATGTTCAGGGATACAAGTTATAGAAGGCATAGAAGGTTCACATCACAAGAAATGGTATCTAAACTGCTCCATCAGTATGAATTGAGTGAGGCACAAGGCATTTTTGTTGCTGAGTGGGTATGTATTTGGGGCTGAATCTCCCCAAATAAACTTTGAACAAAAATATGAAAGAGATAATTGTGAAGGAGTGCTAGAGTATTAGCTGGCCCAAGTCCTCTGCAACTCCAGCTACCTCTCAAAGTCAAGCCCTGGCTCTAACATCGAGGCCTTTCATTTTAAATATTGACAATATGACTTGGGCTTTGGTAAAAACTCATCCCTCTGGAAGATTCCCTCATAAAATCAAAGCCTGTACCAGCCTCACCTCGTGCCATGAACTCAGCCTACTTCCACCCGTGTATACTTGCTCACATTCTTAGTTCTCTCGATTCTCTCTCTCTTTTGTCTTTTTTTTTTTTTTACTTCAGAGAACCCACAATATCCATTCAATCACAGTCCACATTGGGTTTCAAAACAACTGGCTTAAATAGGTTGTCTTCCCAAGATCCTGAGGCATCCAGCGTATCCTCTGCCCCTTGGTCCTCCACAGGGCTACTCTGGGATGGGGTCTACTTTCTACCTAAATGATATTCCTTCCAGATAATCCCTCCAGTAACTCCAGGACCCCAGTCCCCCTTCTGGCACCCTAACTCCAAAGCTCTTGAGACAACAGTGCTTCCACAATCCTAAATAAGGCATACTACTTCCTAACAGCACATGATTCTTCAGGGATTTTCCCCTAAGTTTTCAATTCCTTAGCCCAATTGCTAGAAGAGCAAGAAAATGGTAGAATAGTTCAACACTATGAAGGTGAAAGGACAGGCTTTGTAGCCCAGAATTGACTATTTCTTAGTAGGTATATGACCTTATCCACAAGTTTTAGTTTCTCTGGGCTTTGATTTCTTCATCTGAAAACTGGGAATAACAGAGCACATACCTTATAAAGTTGTGCTCTCTAGAACCAAATAGCTTTATGAATGTGAAGTATTCACATAAATACTTCTAATATAAAAGTTGAGTAAACATAATAAATATTATTTCCTCTATACACAAGTGCATTCTCACTAGGTTGCTAAAAGTCTTTGCTATATTGCTATAATTATCCTCGAACCTGCAATCCTCCTGTCTCAGCCTCCCAAGTACCGGGATTACAGGGCGAAACATCTTGAAATATCAACTAGGAGAAAACGTGCTAGGTCAGGAAATAAATAAATCCACAATCTAGCTTGACTATTCCACCAAATAATTATTGAATAATCTAAATTTTCTTGTGGAGGCTAAACATTTTCTTATAGTCATGCCTACAATGTATACATTTGTGAGTGCAGTCTTTACAGAAAGTGAAGATATAAAAGTCTAAGTGGTCACAGATGCCAAATTAGTGGCTTCCTAATAAATGAGATGTCCATAAATGATTCTTCTCCCTAAGGTTGATTAATTCTTTAGCTCAGCAGCACACATTCATCTTCTTGAGTTGTCTGTGCTCTGAAAAAAAAATCCATTACTACATGGCAGTGGGTAGTGATGGCATAAAAATCAGGATATTTGAAAAGCTGGCCAGTTGGGGGCTGTGTCAACCCACTCTTTGATTGTGCTACTAAGTCTTTCTGAGTGCCTCTGGGCTGGACTCTGCTCCATTAAGTACTGTTCCGTTTAAAGGAGGCCATTTCATTCCAATTTGCTTTCCACCTGGATGGCCCCTTGGTCTACAGAAGGCATGAACAGGCTGTCCATTTCCCTAGAAAGCATGCTACAGAACCCCACTGTAGTTGTCACAATTTCAATTATTAACTTCCTCTGTCTCCTGTTTCCTGTGCCCAGACTGAGTATTCTGAGAAAAGGGACTGAATTTTGTGCTCTTTAAATAGTCAGCACTTAGCATTCAATCGGTGCATTAGAAATGTTTGCTTCTGTGGGTACATATGGTGAGTCAAGCCAAATTCCTCTTTTTCCAAGGTATGCATTGGTCCTTTTTTACACACTGTCCCCTTTGCCTGGAATGAACCCCTTCCTGTGCATTTTGTGAGTCATCCTTTATAATCAAATATCACTTCATCCGATGTATCATCCTTGAGTAACTTTTGTCTGTTTTGCAAAAATATATTTCCTTACAGAGGTCAAAGATTTGCCCTATGCCTACTTCTATATTTTTTGAAGTGGCCATATTTAATATTTTTACTTTTAAGTAATTTATTTACTTGCAAATATGGTTTGTTCATAGAATGTGAGCTACTCAAAGAAGAGAAGATGCCTCCTTAATCCATATTCCCACACCTAGCACGGTGCCCTGGCACATAATGTATTGCTGGCAGCTGCATTTAATTTATTTTAATTTCATTGAGTTTAGATTCACAATGAAAATACATTACTTTGAAGGGTTTGTGGTATAACCGATATGTCCAATGAAATGGGTATTACCATAGGTATACAGTTTACTCTTCCTTTTGGGATTTACAAGTCATTTTTACTATTATAATGAATTTTTTTAAATATTATTAGGAGTTTCTCTTTCTGATGTTTCCTTTCTTTCTGCACAACTAGAGTTTCCATTTGTCTCCAGGAAGGTTAGGGTTGTAGAAGAAGAGAATAAAAAAAAAAACATGTCAATATTCAACTTTGGGCTTCTGGAATAGGATATAAAAACAAGTCTTACAATCAGGTATTTTGATTTTGTTTTGTTTGTTTGTTTAGTGATAAGAAGGAATTTCAAAATGTAAGCATCTCCCTTTGTACAGTAGAAGTCAATCTTAGATTTTTAACATGAAGTATTTCTGTAAGGTATGGATACAGCACCCAGCACAGGGCCAAGGATGCTTCTCCCTGTTTCAAGAGGAGGGAGAGAACTTTTTTTATCCCAAGGATGAAATAGGAGTCAGAAAGATGTTGAAGAGATAAAGAGTAGAGAATGGCTTCTCTTTTGGACTTACAGGGATTCAGAGTCTCCATCACCAAAAAAATATAAAAAATGGAGTAGATGGGGAAGAGGAGAATAGATGGAACATGTGTTTTCCATTTCTATTAGAGGTAAAATTGTCTTCCAACATGAGTAATTAAAGTCAACTACATGAGTACCATGAAAACTTTAAATAGAGCAAGGGCTCCAAGGGCACACATTTATGTTCTTGCCTCCTATGAGGAGAAAATTTCTTAATATCATATAAGGAATTCAGAAAACCACTGGGGTGCTTGTGGCTGGGTTTATAAATGGTGAGGAGCAAAGTAGATGAGGATACAGAGTAGGGATCCCAATTCAGGGATCAAATGAAATATACAACTAGAGTTTAGGATGTTCTACATACGGCACAAGTCAAAACAGGTTCCTACGGAAACTAGCCTTCTCCTGAGAAGATACTGGAATCATTTGTGTCTAAATACCTTTACCTCAATATCATTGTATTGGTCAGGGTTCACTAGATTAACAGAATTCACAGAATGAGTATATGAAAAAGGGATTTATTAGATCAGCTCACAATGTAGTCCTGAGTTTCGACTGCACGTGAAGAATCAGAGGAATCAGTAGCTGGTCGGGCGGTCTAAGAGCTGGAGCCTTAGGATTGAAGCAACCACCAATTCAGTCCAGTCCAAGATGTGAAGATAAGGAAGCTCTTCA
>PVJS01046484.1:0-15808 GCA_004027185.1 Glis glis
GAGGATCACAGGTTCGAGGCCAGCCTCAGCAACTTAGCAAGACCCTGTTTCAAAATAAAAAATAGGGTTTGGGGTGTAGCTCTGAGGTAGAACAAGCCTGGGTTAATTCGCCAGTATCATACACACACACACACACACACACACACACACACACACGACAAGAAGTGTCATTGGGGATGTGGAGAAATTGCAACCCTCTTACAGTCCGTGCAGCTGCTTTGGAAATAGGCTGGCAGTTCCTCAAAAGGTTAAATGTAAGAGTTACCATTATGACCCAGTGATTCCATTTGGTACAGATCCAGCAGAAATAAAAACATGTCCACACGAACACTTGTTCCTGCATGTTCATAACAGCATTCTGTGTAACAGCCAAAAAGTAGAAAGAGCCCAAATGTCCACCAGTGAATAAACAAAGTACGATGTATCTGTATGGTATTACTGGGCCCTTAAAAGTTATAAAGCTCGGGTTCGTGCTACGATATGGATGAACCTTGAACATTTTGCTAAGTGAAAAAGCCAGCCACAAAAAGCCAAATATGATTCCATTTATATGAATTGTCCAGAATAAGCATTTCTATATAGAGACGTAGAATTGATTAGTGGTTGCCTGTGACTTAAGGAAAAGGGGAGGGGGAGGGGAGCCAGGAAAATGTTCTAAAATTGATTGTGATGATTATACAACTCCGTGAATATGCTCCAAATCATTGAATTGCGCACTTTGAATGGGTGAATCACACGGTATGTTGTATCTCAGAGCTGTTCAGAAAAAAAATTAAGGACAAGAGCTCAACTGTAGCACGCCTGAATTTCCTTCTGTGTGTGTGTGTGTGAGAGAGAGAGAGAGAGAGAGAGAGATTGAGAGAGAGAGAGAGACTGGTGACTGAATCCAGGGGAGCTCTACCACTGAGCTACACCCCCAGCCTTTTTTTATTTGAAACAGGACAGGGTCTTGCTAAGTTGCTGAGGCTGGCCTCGAACTTGCAATCCTCCTGTCTCAGCCTCCCACTCCTTGTAGTTTTACATTCAAATGATTCTGAGCCAAGGTCAGCAGGGAGATCTCTCTGGGTGAGACCTACTTTGTGATTAGAACATGATTTCCCATCTTAACTGCTTTTTTTTTTTTTGGTGGTGGTGGTACTGGGGATTGAACCCAGGGCATTTTTCCTCTGAACTACACCCCTAGCCCTTTCTTATTGTTTGCTTTGAAATAGGGTCTCACTAGGTTGCTGAGGAAGGTCTTGCTAAGTTGCCGAGGCTGTCCTTGAACCTGCGATCCTCCTGTCTCAGCCTCCCAAGTACTGGGCTTACAGGCATGCGCCACCACGCCAGGCTTCTAATTGCTTTGGATGTTTGCTGTGGCTGCTGTTACTCTGCTTTCATTGGATGTGGATTTTCATTAGTGAGAAGGTCATTTTGGAGAGGAAATAATTCTGGCTCAATAGTGGGTCTTTCATTTTTACTATATTGTATTCAAATGAATTAGACAGTTGTCTCTTGCTGTCCATGGAGGACTGGTTCCAGAACCACTCTGCACGTACCCAAATCCTCCGATGCTCAGGTCCCTTAATATGTATACACATACGAACTATACTCATCTTCCTGCATACTTTACATCACCTCTAGATGCGGTATAATACCTAACACAGTGTAAATGGTAGGTAAATAGTGGTTACACTGTATCCTTCAGGGACTAATGATGAGAATAAAGTCTGCATGTTTGGTATAGATGCAATTTTATTTATGAATATTTCCAATATGCTGTTGGTGTTGCTAGAGTCATGGGCCTGACTCTAGGGATCCAACAAACCAGGCAGGTCTGGCCACTCACCCCAAAACCACACAGGAATGGTAACAGTGAAAAGCACAACAAGCAACTTTAAGCAACGTGGGAGGCCCAGCATCTCAGCCCTGTCTTGGGGTGCTGACGGGAGCTCTAGGTTTAGGGGTAAGGGGTTTGCGTCATTAAGCAGTCTTGGTCCAAGTGGGGTCTGGTTGATCATTCTCTCTGTTGTGGTTCTGCGAGGCGGCTCGAGAGAAGTCCTTGTCACTTGAAGGGGTGATTTTAACCTGCTGCTCATGGTATTTGTCTATCAGATGTGCAGTCCCGGAAGGGGGCGATTTAGTGCCATGAGATGGTTGCCCCTGCCCTTCTTGGAAGGTGTAGGCAGTGACTGGAGCTGTCTAGGCACTACTCCAGGGGTCTGGAACAGGAGGCTGTGCACCTTGCCTCCGTCTTGAAGGGGGAGATAGGTTAGGTAAATTTAGGGCTAATACACCCTATAGTACCAGTTTTTAGATGAATATGCCTTAAATGACCAACATGGCTGAGAGGACCCGAAGGCAAATACGAAATGAAGGCAGGGAGGCCAACTCCATCCCGCTGGGAAGGGATTGTGGAAGAGGATGTGGCGGCTGCAGATTTAAACACGTACAGGTGTAGTTGTGAAAGATCACGTCAGGCTAATTTGTTCTTACACCATGAGAAATTTTCCACCTTGAATAGGAAAACAGACAGCTTTTTGTGCAGGTTAAAATTTGCATGTTGTGGGATATTTTACCCTCATATGCAGGGAAAATGTTCCAAGAACAAGACCTCTGGTGGATGCCTGAAACTGAGACATGTATAGTGTGTGTGTGTGTGTGTGTGTGTGTGTGTGTGTGTGTGTTATACATAGGGTTCGGTGCCTACCAAAGAACTCTATGTATTCTCTTTCTTCCTATATGTATATAGAATTAATTTATAAACTAGGTATAGTAAGAGATTAGCAATAAAACAGAACAATTACAACGATATACTGTGATAAGTTATTTAAAACTTGTGAATTGTTTATTTCTGGAGTTTTTCATTGAACATTTTTAGACTGTGGTTGACCATGGGTATCTGAAACTGAGGACTCAGTATGGAGGGGTGGTACTGTTTGGGGAGTAAAAATAGAAAGCAGTTTACTACAGGAATTTAGGCACTTTCCTGTCTTTGCTTCTGCTAAGTAAGGTGCGGAGGATGAAAGCCACAGCTCTGCCATCCTCCTGCCTCAGCCTCCCAAGTTCCTGGGATTACAGGTGTGCGCCACCATGCCTGGCCTCCCTTGGCTTTCCATGCTATGACACGTTTATACCAGTAGCTGTGTGATTCATAGGTCTACACAGAAGGCTTGAGAACATGAAGTAGAAGCCAAGGACCATGTCTCCTGAATATTTAAGACTCTGACTACTGAAAAGATTCTGTGGCTGAGGTCCAGGTTCAAGGCTATGTGCAATTCAAGGGCAGGAAAGAGAACAGAATCAGAGTTTTGATTATATAAGGAATGAAACTCCTTTAACTCTGTGGTTGCATGTCTCTTGAGCACTGTGTGTTTGATCCGGGGAAGCCTTCCTGGGGTTACGGTTCTGTCCCCACAGTAGACACCTGGGTGGAGGCAGGGTCTGCCTGTGATTACGACTGTTCATGACTGTCCTTCTCGGCTCGCTTTGATACAGCACGTGGCTGTGAGCTCGGGCAGTGGGCAGAAGGATCTGGAGAGGATGAGCAGCATCTTGGAAGCCGTACCGCAGGTGAGGTTCATCTGTCTGGATGTGGCCAACGGCTATTCAGAACACTTTGTGGAATTCGTGAGACTGGTCCGCGCCAGATTTCCTGAGCACACCATCATGGTAGGTACGGTAGAATGTTCTCAAGATGGGGAAGCAAAGGGGTTCAGGATGTCAGGGGAGCACCTATATTCTTTTCATAGCTTTCGATGCCTCCTTATAAAAAGGCTAGTTGAGAATCGTTAGGAAGAGGACAGGCAGCTGCTGTGGAAGATATGAAAACTAGTTTCCTCTATAAAAAATCAAGTCTCCGTCAACAACGAAGGACGTTGACTCCGAATATTTTTGCTAAATATCACCCAATGTTTCTCACTAGGTGAGACCTTTAAAAAAGGATCTTTAGCTGGGCATGGTGGTGTATACATATAATCCCAGTATTTGGGAGACTGGGACAGGAATATCACAGGTTTGAGGCCAACCTCAGCAACTTAGGAAGACCTTGTTTTGAAACAAGAATTGAAAAGGGCTGGGGGTATAGCTTGAAGGTAGAATCCCCAGGGTTCAATCCCTAGTGCCACAAAAAGAGAGAGAGGAGAGTTGGAATTCACAACATGAACATTTCACAATCATTGATGGCAAATCATTTGGCATTTTGTCTAATCTAGATCGAGCCTCCCTCACTGCCTCCCTTCCTTCCTTGTTTCCTTCCTTCCTCTTTTGTTCTTTGTGGTCCTGGGGATTGAACAGAGGGACATTCTACCTCTGACCTACACACCCAGCCCTTTTTACTTTTTGTTTCAAAGCAGGATCTTGCTAGGTTGCTGAGAGGCTCGCTACTTGCTGAGGCTATCCTTGAACCTACAATCCTCCTGTCTGAGCCTCCCAAGTACTGGGATTACAAGCATGGGCCACCACGCCCAGCTTATTTTTTTGTTTTGAAACAGAGTGTCATTTGGTTGCTGAGAGTCTTGGCTATGAGCCTGTGATCCTCCTGTCTCAGGCTCCCAAGTACTGGCATTACAAGTGTGCGCCCCCACACCTGGCTTTGCCTGTTTTGGAACCTTACACAAGCGGTCATCTGTATATCTTTTGAGTCTGCTTTTGCTCGGTGATGTGTTAGAAGCCACCACGGCATCTTGTCGACTGTGAGGAACTCCATGGTTCCTGGAGCCGAGCCCTCTGCTCCCCTCTCTGCTTAGCAGCTGGTGGCAACGCTGTTAAAGTTAAAATCACTCACTTACTGCTCCTTTTCCTAGTCCGCAGGGGTTGCTATCATAAAATGCCATAAATGGGGTAGCTTATAAACAACAGAAGTTTATTGCTGACAGTTCTGCAGGCTGGAAGTCCAAAGACCAGGATTAGGCAGATTCTGTGTCTGGTGTCACCATTCCTTAGAGGTGACCCCTCCTAATGTGTCCTTTCATGGCAAAAAGGGGCAACTAAGTGCCCTATGTCCCCTTTCATAAGGGCATTAATCCCATGGTCACCTCCCAAAGAGCCCACCTCCCAGAACTATTGTAAATAACTATTGTTTTTGTTGCACTGGGGATGAAACCCTGGGCCTTGGGCAGGCCAGGCAAGTGCCCCACTACTGAGCTACACCCCCAGCCCTCCTAGTACTTGCAGAGGGATCAGGTGTCAAGATATGAAGTTTGGGAGGACACAGACATTCAGACTGTAGCACTCCTGAAGTCAGGGTGGGGATCTGAGCCAGTCACCTTGGGACACTGTTTACTTTCTGAATCTCACTTTCCTGGCCTGTGAAAAGGAGATTGCGGATACTGATGGCTGGAGAGTTACCATGGGTGCAGAGGGCGTGCCGTTTTGTAAACAGAGCAGCATTCCCCAATGGTTTCTTGTGTAGGAAGTTCTATCAAGGTCATATACTCTGAAAATTTAGCCAGAAATGGAGTAGTATTTGGGGTGGGCTGAGGGATTGCTTTTATTTGTGTGTGTGTGTGGTACTGGGGATTGAACCCAGGGGTGTTCTACCTCTGAGCTACACCCCCAGCCCCATTTTATTTTCTGAGACAGGGTCTCTCCAAGTTGCTGCGGGCCTCACTAAATTGCTGAGACTGGCTTCGAACCTGCAATCCTCCTGTCTCAGCCTCCCAAGTCCTGGGATTACACGCGTAGGCCACCACACCCAGCTATGCATCATTTCTTTAAAAGGTGGCTTCCCAGAGCTCTCTGTTGGACGCTCTGAAGAGCTGGCTGTGAGGTTCAGCTACAGAGAAGTGAGGCAGGTTGCATAGCCCAGAGGGCCAGTGTGCCACCTCCAGGGACAAAGACCAGGGGAGGCAGGGCAGTGCAGGAAGGAGGGAGGCTGCATGGGACAGCGAATGGGTGTTGCTGCCGAGGCAGGGCCTGGGGTTGCTAAGAGGAAGAGTGGGTGCACGTTCCCACAGCCCCCTGGACGCCCCCCGCAGCGAGGGCCTCTGTGCACCTGCTGGCTGGCCCGGGGAGGTGTTTTCGTTGCTCTTGTTGGTTTCCCCAGCAATGAACAGGAGACTTTGGCAAGGTAGATGTTTATTCCTTAGCCATTCTTCGTCTGCACTGACCCCTGAAAGCTCTGATTCACTCAGAACCCTCCAGGACTCTGAGGCCCTTGGTTCTTGGTGTTTTGGGAAACGCCATTTCTCTTCTGGCTTTTGGAGGCATTGTGAGAACCCATTAACATTTACCCAGTGTTGTGGAGCTGCAAGATACGGTATGAATGCTGAGTGTTATTACGATGGTTACAAAATGCGGAACAGAAGGGGTACTGGGCAACGCTCCTGGCAGAGCTGGAAACCTGCTGCACCCTGAGCCAGGGCCAGCCTCAGCAGCCAGGGCTCTTCTCCCCAGTCCCCGAGGGTGGGCTGTGCCCCATGGGAGAGGGAGAGGGGAAGCAGGGGTTTTAGGAGAACATCTTTGGTAGAAAAGGGTTCTCGTGCAGGTGTTGGCTGACAGAAGAGTGTAACGAATCCTAAGGCCATTGACTTGGCAGCTTCCAGAAAGGAACAAGAATAATATTCTTGGGGACATTCTAAGGACTGTGGAAAAAGGCAACTAACATGCATGATGCATTTCTTTATTATTTTTATTTTCTTTTTTGTTTTTGTTTTAGTGTTGGGATTGAACACAGGGCTTCACAGATGGTAATCATGCATTCTATCACTGAGCTACACCCCTAGCAGCACTTCTATTTATTTATTTACTTATTTTTGGTACTAGGGATTAAACCCTTGGGCATTTTACCTCTGAGCTATACCCACAGCCCTTTTTATTTTTTATTTTGAAACAGTCTCACTAAGGAGCTAAGAGTGGCCTTGAACCTGTGATCCTCCTGTCTCAGCATCCCAAGTACTGGAATTACAGGCATATGCCACCACACCAGCTATTTTATTTTTTTGTGGTACTAGGGATTGAATCCAGGGCCTTGCATTTCTAGGCAAACACTCTACCACTGAGTTAGACCCCAGTTGGACACTTCATTTTGTGTGTGTGTGTTGCCGAGGATTGAACCCAGGGGCATTCTACCTTTGAGCTACACCCCCTCTCTATTTTATTTTTTAGTTTGAAACAGTGTCTCACTAAGTTGCTGAAGGTCTCGTTAAATTGCTGAGGCTAGCCTTGAACCTGTGAGCCTCCTGTCTCAGCCTCCGAAGTACTGGGCTTACAGGTGTGTGCCACAGCGCCTGGCTGGACACCTCTATCTTAATCTATCTCTTAGAGTAGGGATAATGACACTTACTTCTGTCAATGAGAAACTTTGCCTTAGTGAGGTCGGGGAACTTTCCAAGGTGCACGCAGCCAGTGAGAGGTGGTGTGGCGTGCAGAGCCAGGTGGCCCGCCTGGGGCCTGCGATCTTGCCATCACGCCAGGGCGCAGCCAGCCACGCATATCAGCTCAGGCTTGTTGGGGTGCGGATGTCCCTCTTTGGGGCTGGGGCTGGGGTCTAGTGCTGGTGGCTCTTTCTGACCTGGTCCTGAGGAGTTAGGTTGGGGCATTAGACTAGTGGCCCAGCACTGCTTCCCTGAGAGTGGCCACTGTCGCCCCCAGTGGCCTTGGGCATGGCCTCAGCATTGCCTCGCGTGACCGTGGCTCACTCAGCTGCATGGTCACAAGTCAAGGTTCAGAGCCACACCAGCCCACTGCAGCCAGAGGTGGACACTTTCCTTGCACTGTTCCTTGCAGGGGCCACGGGCGGCTCTGCCAGTCAGCATGCCCCCCTGAAGGACAAGCCATGTGTATGGCTCACGCACCTCTCAGGCTGTGTTCTTGGGTTTCCTGTTTTCATTCTGAAACAGTGGCTGAAAGCTGTGACCAGCCTCAGAGGTTCAAGTCTCGCACATCTCTGAGTGTGCTGTGAGAGGCAGGGATGACTTCGGCAGCACCTGGGCTCCCCCAGGAGGGAGGAGCGACACCGTCCTCATCCTCGGCTGGGGCGAAGGCACTGGGGTTGATGCTCCTTACCTTGCCCTAGGGGCTGGCATCCTGCTGCCCCCAGGCCAAGCCCAGCCTGCTACCTGCTTGTCAACCCCTGCCCTTTGTCATTCTATGAAAAGCTTTTTCTTGGCGTAGGGCCCCAGAAAAGCCAGTAAAAAGTGGGTAGATAAATGATCGGTTTGGGTGATGGAAGGAAACTCCTGGAGATGTTGAATGGTGAGGGTCACCCTACAGGGTGAATGGACTTGATGCTGCTGAACTGTATACTTAAAAAATAGAAAACAGTAAACATTGCATTATGTAAATTTGTCTACAAATACAAAAGGGGCGGAGGGAGGTGGCAAGAAGAGCAGTATAGAGAAATCACTGTTAAGGAAAGGGCTTCATGTACTGAGTACCACCGAGAGCTGGGCCCCGTGCTAAGAGTTGGATAGAGCTTTCGTTGTAAACCTTATTTAGGCCATAAACAGGCACGCCTCGCCCCATGTTATAGCAGGATGAGTGCAGACTCAGAGTTGAAGTGACTTGTTCAAAACTACCCAGTAACAGGAAGGTCCGGCAGCTGACCCCAGGTCTTTCTGAACTTTGTTTGCCATAAGATTGTGTGTGTGTGTGTGTGTGTGTGTGTGTGTGTGTGTAGAACTTTGGTCATAGTCTGTTTGGTTGCTATAACAAGATCCCATAAATTGGTAGCTTATAAAAACCAGAAACTCGTTTTTCCCAGTTGTAGAGGCTGGGAAGTCCACAGTTGAGGCAGGTTTGGTGCCTGGTGAGAGCCCAGTTGATAGACGGCCATGTTTTCACTGTCTCCTTGTATGGCGGAAGGGGTGGGGGCGCCCTCTTGGGCTCTTTTTAAGGGACTAGTCCAATTCAGGTGAGTTCTACCTAATAACTTTCCAAATGCCCCACCTCCTAGGACCCTCACTTTGGGGGTGAGTATTTCAACACATGAATTTTTGGGGGACACAGACTTTCAGATTGTAGCAACTTGTGTCACTTTTGGTCTTTCCCCTGGGTCCTGGCCCCTCTCACAGGGAGGAGTGTTGCCGCCCTCCAGAGCGGGAGGGGCCCTGGACGGCCTGGCCTCCCTGGGGAAGAGGCACATCTAGCGGGCGCCTGCCTCCCCTTCCCGTTTCAGGGCGCCTGCCTCCCCTTCCCGTTTCAGTGCCTCGGAAGGGGCTCTCTGCTTCTGTTCTATCCTGGCTGCCCAGGGAATGAACGGGCAGGAGCTGGCTGCCTGCGTGTCCTGCCTACGTGACCAGCCTGCGTGCTGCTGTGTACAGCACATCCTGACTGTCCTGTATCTGCACCCCACACGAGGTGCTTCCTGCCAAGATAAAGCAGACTCCTCACTTAATCACCCCGGCCGGCTCCTCCCTGCTCCTCCACGTCACGCCCATGCGGGGGGCCACCTCTGGTGGGCCAGGGACCTCTCCAGAGCCTGGCTGTGCTGCGTCTTTGTTCTAATTTCTGATTTGGTCTTGACCTCTCTTATCTGGATTTTGCTCTTGGTTTCAAGCTTGAATAGGCAGCTTTTTGTTCCTGCCAGCAAAAGCCCCGGTCCTCAGCGTTTCTGTAGTGTTGCGGGTCCTGCTTGAGGCATTTCATAGCCTCCCTGGGTTTTTCCACTCGGCATCAGTGACCATGTCCTGACCAGGAGCCATGCAGGTAGCTGAGCGGAGGGGAGACACGGAGAACTCCTGGGTCACTGAGGCAATGTACCTCCATTGTGAGCTGAGTTATTTTGTCTACAGTAGGCTCTTGAAAATAAAATGGTCTAAGCCAGGAGTGGTGGCATACACCTGCAATCCCAGTACTTGGGAGGTTGAGACAGGAGGACTGCAGGTTCGAGGCCAGCCTCAGCAACTTAGCGAGGCCCTCAGCAACTTAGGGAGACCCTTTTTCAAAATAAAAAATAAAACTTAGCGAGGCTTTCAGCAACTTAGTGAGACCCTGTTTCCAAATAAAAAATAAAATAGGGCTGGGGGTGGAACTCAGAAGTAGAATCCCTTGTGCCACAAAAATAAATAATTAATAAAAATAAAAATAGGGCTGGGTGTGTGGCTCAGAGGTACATTGCCCCTGGGTTCAATCCCTAGTACCACAAAAATAAATAGGGCTGGGTGTGTGGCTCATAGGTAGAATGCCCCCGGGTTCAATTCTTAGTACCACAAAAATAAATAATAATAAAAATAAAATAGGGCTGGGGGTGTAGTTCAGTGGTAGAA
This sequence comes from Glis glis, assembly GCA_004027185.1. Lineage (NCBI taxonomy): Eukaryota > Metazoa > Chordata > Mammalia > Rodentia > Gliridae > Glis > Glis glis. Next base: position 10,188 of record PVJS01046484.1, read on the forward strand.
TATTCCGAGGTTCAATCCCCAGTACCTTAAAAAAATTGTGTAGGTGGTATCAGAGTGGGGAAAAAAAGAATCTGAATTGAAAATGAAATTGTGGGGGGTTTAGAGTTGTTTCTTTTAAGTTTCATTGATTTTTTTTTAAGCGAGTCATCCGGTGAGGAAGAACGTGAACGTGAGCTCTAATCTTGTTTCTCAGGCTCCTGTTCGGTTCTTTCTCAGGTACTGAGTTTATGCTGTTTCTTGCACTACAAAACACAAAACCAAACCCAGAGGTTCCCCTCCCCCATTTAATTATAACAGCATTCACTTTCTACTGTAAAATCCAGAAAAGGTCAAAAGAAGAAAATCAAGAGAGCTCAGATAGTCTCTCTTCATCTAGATATAATTTTGTAGCATTTTGGTGTCTTTTTTACACACACACACACTTTAAACAAAATCGAGATCTTACTGATTCTCCGATGATATACCGAGAGTACTTAAGCATTTCCCTGGCCATTAAACCACTCTGAAAAACACCACATGGGACTGGGGGGTGACTATGTGGTAGAACATGTGCCTGGCTTGTACGGAGGCCCTGGGCTCCATCCCTGGCCCTGCAAAATGAGTCCCCCCAATAAAACCCCAAATATCACATGGATGGGCCATTAGTTGTTGAGCCATTCCTATTTGGGGGAACATACTTGCAGTTTTGCACTGTTATGCATGATACATCTGTGTAGTTAAATCTTTGTCCTGATTTATGATGATTTCCTCAGGAGAGAGAGAATCTTAAAAATAGAATGATTGGATCAAAAGATGGGCCTATTTTTGCATTTCTCCTATATGGGCAAATCGCTTTCCAGGAAAACGGGCACTAAAATAGACATCCCACCAGCACGGAGCCTATCTGATATTTTCTCTTTAGCACTAGTGTTTGCAACTACTGATAATTTATTAAGTGAAAAGTAGCACCATATTGTTACCTTAACTTTGATTATTAGTGAGGTTCGACATTTCTCCCTCCTTTTATTAGCCGCGTTGCTTTCTTTTATTAGCTCGTGCATGTCCTTTGGTGCTGTCTCTGTGAGGCGTTAGCATTTTTCTTATTGATTCCTAACAGTTCTTGTTATGTTAAGGTTAGTAACCCTTGGTCATAATTGCACATGCTCTGCTCTACCTGGTTATTTGTCGATTGCATGAGTATATGTGTTTGTATATATGTGACTATTTCATTTTTATGTAGACAACTCTCTTTTCACTCTTATGTTATTGCAGATATTCAAGGTTTACTTTGAATTTGGGGGGGTAGAATTTTAACTCTTGAACCCACCTTTGGTCCTCTTTCTGGGCTGTCTGCCATTTTCCATTGTCAGCTGGTGTTTGTCATTAAAGTAACTTGGCACCTGCCTATATGAAGTCACTTTGTCTAGGTTAAAAAAGAAAATGCCCCTCCCGGGGATCAATTTAGTGAAAAGACGCTTGGGTCTCAGTGAAGTAGCACGAGTAAGGATGCATTTAGCAAAGTGGGTCTTTGCACAGTTGTGAAAACTCAGTCAGGGCATCTTGCCAAGTATCCTGTGTGCTAGCTGAAGACTCCACGGGGCAGTGAGTGGTAATAAAAAGGGCTATTTTTGTGCTCCCAGACTCCTGCAGCAAAAGATCTTGTACTGTTTCCAAGCCAGATGCATCCTTCTGGTTGATAGATTCTGCCACTTCCTGGAGTATGTGTTTATTCTTAGGCCAAAGCTTCATGTCGTATAAATGGAGCACATGGCAATGACATGTGGTCCGTAAAGACTGATCTGCCCTTTCAGGTCTGGAGGGAACCTCAGCCCTAGGGCTGGACACTCAGGTATTTTCCCAAGTGTGAGAACACCAGGCGTTTTTTAATCCTGGCTCTCTGGGCTTCCATAGAGATTCTTAAGAGGTTTTGAGAGTTGGGCGTGGTGGTGCACGCTTGTAATCCCAGTACTTGAGAGGCTGTGACAGGAGGATCTGGGTTCACGGCTAGCCTCAGCTACTTAGTGAGGCCCTCAGCAACTTAGTGAGACCCTGTTTCAAAATAAAGAATAAAAAATAGGGCTGGGGGTGTAGATCAGAGGTAGAATGCCCCAGGGTTCAATCCCCAGTACAGCAAAAAAAAAAAAAAAGGTTTTAAAAACTATGAAGATTTTCTTTGTGGTACTGGGGATTGAACCCAAGGCCTTATAAATGCGAGGTAAACTGCACCTCCACCCCTTTTTATTTTATTTTGAGATAAGGTCTTCCTAAGTTGCCCAGGCTGGCCTTGAACTTTCAATCCACCTGCCTCAGCCTCTTGAGTAGCTGGGATGACAAGAGTGTGCTATCAAACCTGGCTTCTCTGAAACATTTTATGACCAGCAATAAGAATTGTATTGTAATCAGCTCAGTGTGTGTTTCTTTGCTGACTTGATGTATCTGGGTTCCCTGGAACATTTTTGTTTAATCCATTGCCGAGATGTTCCAAAGGCCCTGATGTAGTCTCTCAGACTGTTGTCGTTCTCATTCCTCCAGTTCCGAACCTTCTCATGCCTCGGCTCTCCCGGCAGCTTTTCCAAGAGTGGTCTCCAGGAGTCAGATTCTTGATCCTCTTCAGAAGAGGAGGAAACCAAGGGAACACTTTGGGCCACCAATTTCAGACCTAAGTAGACTCAGGAATTGAGTCCAGTGTTTTCTTTTTGTGCCCTGGTGGCCTGGTGGCTTCAGGACCTGTGCTCAGGTGTGGAGCTCCTCACCGACCTTCGAAGCTGCAGGAGTTGTTCATGACTGTGAGCTGTGTTCTTTCTGTCTCAGGCGGGGAACGTGGTGACAGGAGAGATGGTGGAGGAGCTCATTCTCTCTGGAGCCGATATCATCAAAGTGGGAGTTGGACCAGGTGAGACCTGCTGGGGGCAGTAGAGGGTGCGTGTGAGGAGGAATGGGACCTGGGGGCAATGGGGCTGGCTGGGAGGGAACAAGGGAGTGAATCTTCCATGACTTCAAAGTGCATTCTTCTGGAAGCATCACTGAACTTTCAGACAAAGCTCCCGAGATGTCACTGGACTGCTTTCTGATGCCCCCACCCCAGGCACCTAAACAGACTCGGATGTGGTTGGAATCTGAGGTCCTGGTTTCAGAACATGAATGTGGAAGAAAAAAAAAATACGGGTATCAGCCACAAACAAAACAACAACAAAAACCTCCCACCCAAAAGACACAATTAAAAAAGCAGACCATAAGCCAATGAGAGGAGTTTGTGGGCCAGTGCTGCTGGAGGCAGAGGACTCCCCCGAGTTGTGACAGCCCGGTTATCAGCCTGGAGGAAATAGGCTGGACATGAAAATAATATTAGGAAGAACAGCCCTGTAGGCTCATAAGCCACGCAAGCTTTGAACACTCAGGGAAGTTTTCAACTCTGCTGCTTTAGAGTGGGGTTTTTTTTTTTCATTTATCCACTCAACGCAGTTTCCACCATTCTGACCCAGTGGGACAGTAACGCTGGTCTGCCTTTATGCTGGCCCCAGAGCACCCCATAGTGAACTCCACACGGCACCCAGGAGGAGCTGAGCTAGTGGCAAAGCCGTGGAGATGGTGTGTGTGTGACTCATTCATTCTTGAGGTCCTACGTTCTTCCAGGGACTATTTATAGTGCCCTTCTTGCATACCAGGCAGGCTCTTTTCTCAACATGGGGTAGACAGCGGTGTGAATACCCGGGGAGCTCATGACCCAGCAGAGAAAACAGATCTGCAGCCTTCTTACACAAATAAGTATTTAAGTGCTTCTTCTTGAAAGAAATAGTGTGAGGAACAACTTTACTGGGGCAGTGACATTTAAGATGAGGCCTGCAAGATGGGGGGGGGGTTCTAAGGTAGACAGAAGCTCACCCTGTCCCAGGGACTGAAAAGCCAGTGGTAGGCAGCAGGGAGAGGTGAGAAGGAGAGAGGAGGGTTGCAGGTGGAGCTTGACCTAGCTGACTGCGGTAGTGAGTGCATGGGGGTGATAACTGGCTGGGTGAGGGATAAGCTTTGAAGGGAGACATAGGTTAAGGATGCCTGTGCTCCCCATGGACCTGGTGGGGGGACACAGTGAGGGCTGGGCTCCATGGTGGGCAAGGAAGGAGGCTGAGGCAGGAGGGTGTTCTTGATCTGGTGTGAGTGCTGAAATGGAAGCCAGCCTCAGGGTCCAGGCTGGATGGGATCCCGAGGCTTGGTACACGGGCAGGAGGTGGACTGTTTGACCTCACAGGACCAGTGCTGGTCACGTGGGGGCAGAGCTGAGAAGGAGTGAGGGTGTAGGAATAGCCGCTGCTGGCTCCCTTTCCCGAGGGCTCACTGTAGGCCAGGCCTCCCTTGCTCCGTGTGATCTCGGCTGCGCTTCTCCCTCCTGAGCACGTGTCCCCGAGTCCTCTCCTGTGGGAAGTCCATCGCTGTCCCTGGGGCGGGGCATGGGGAAGGTGATGGGGCTCCTTTTATGTCATGTTCTGCTCGTGCATAACCCTTTCTCTTTGGGGTCCCCCCTTCCTCCATGCAGGCTCTGTGTGCACCACCCGCACCAAGACAGGGGTGGGCTACCCGCAGCTGAGCGCCGTGATCGAGTGTGCGGACTCCGCCCACGGTCTCAAGGGCCACATCATCTCTGTGAGTCTCCCCGAGGGGCAGGGGGTGGGGCTGGGAGCATCGGGGACCATCAGGGAGGCCTGACCTGTGCCCCGGGCCCCAAGGGAATCCTGCTTCTTGGCTTCCCTCTGGCACTGTAGTCACAGTGGTGACAGTCAACAGAAGCAGAGGCCCCGCCGTCCACATTTTCTGCCGTGGGCACAGCCCCAGCTGTCAGTAACAATAGGAGATGGCAGGTTGTCTGATGGGGGATTTGCAGAACACAGGGGCTATGGGGCGGTTTGCTAGGGCAATTAAGTGCCACCACTGACAACACGAACTTAGTGTCTGGCAATTCTAGAGGCTACAAATCCCAGATCAGAGTGTGGGCCGGCCGCGTGTACCCTGCAGGTGCCAGGACAGGAGCTGGGCCACGCCTCCTCCCAGCTCCTGCTGGGTCCTGAGTGTGTGGCAGCTGGACTCCAGTGTGTACCTGGCGTTCTTCGTTTGTGAGTGCGCGCATGCAAATCTCCCCCTTTTACAAGGACACTGGTCCTATTGAATTACGGGCCACCCCACTCCAGGGTGGCCTCATCTTTACCTGCAAAGACCCTATTTCCAAATAAGGTCACATTCTTTTTTTTTAAATATAATTTTTTTGTGTGTGTGGCACTGGAGATGGAACCTAGAGGCATTCTACCTCGGAGCTATACTCCCAGCCCTATTTTATTTTTATCTTGAGACAGGGTCTTGCTAGGTTGATGAGAGTCTCACTACTTGCTGAGGCTGTCCTCAAACCTGCGATCCTCCTGTCTCAGCCTTCCAAGTGCTGGGATTACAGGTGTGCACCATCATGCCTGGCTTTTAATATACTTTTATTGGTACATTGTAGTCTCACATTATAATGTAGTTCACAGAGATAGGGACATACATGCAGACAGCACTTGGTGAGTAAGGTCACATTTTTTTTTTTTTTTGCAGTACCGGGGATTGAACCCAGGGGTGTTCTACCTCCGCGCTACACCCCCGGCCCTATTTTTTTATCCTTT
>PVJS01046485.1:0-15809 GCA_004027185.1 Glis glis
TGTGTGTGTGTTACTAGGGATTGAACCCAGGGGCATTCTACCTCCAAGCTACACCCCCGGTCCTATTTTATTTTTTATTTTGAAACAGGGTCTCACTAAATTGCTGAGGGTCTTACTAAGTTGGCTGAGGCTGGATGCAAACTTGTGATCCTCCTGTCTCAGCCTCCCAAGTACTGGGATTACAGGTGTGTACCACCATTTGTCCTCAAACCTGCGATCTTCCTATCTCAGCCTCCCATCCCAGCCTTCCTATCTCAGCACACCTGGGATTACAGGTGTGCCCGGTCACTTGATGTTCTAACAGCCAAAATGGGAGGTACCTGAGCACTGCTTAATGAAAGGTGTTGCTTCTGGATCAATACCTCCTCCAAAGTTGAGGAAAACCTTAACATTATCAAACACAAATCAAAATTATTGACATTTTACGAGACAATGACCAGGATGGTTGCAATCCCTATTTCAATCTCTCAGGTCACAAATCTGGCTTTGGCTCTGCCTCTTTGTAGTGCCCCTTTGCCTGGTTTTGCTTGTTTTGCTGTTTAATCTGTTTGCTTAACATGACTGTCGGGCTTGTGTCTTCCAGACTGGAGGCGATTAAGCTACAGATGGTTCTCCAGATGGAGCCACAAATGACAGCCCCGGAAAAAATTCCACCACAACCCTCTTGGTTGTCCTGATCCCCAAGAACCCATCCACTGGATCCTAGCTGCCGTTTCCTCCATTGACCCTTCTCAGCAGCTTGAGTGATCATCACCCGGTTCCCTAACAGCATAGGGATACCAGTAGTGGTGAGATGAGCTGGGCATGGTGGTGCACACCTGTAATCCCAGTACTTGGGAGGCTGAGACAGGGGGATCACAAGTTCATGGCCAGCCTCAGCAACTTAATGAGGCCCTCCACAACTTAGTGAGACCTTGTCTTAAAATAAAAATAAAATAGGCCTAGGGGTGTAGCTTGGAGGTAGAATGCCCCTGGGTTCAATCCCTAGCACCAAAAAAGTGGGGGGTGAACTGGAGTAAAGGCCAGGGTGGCAGCTCTCCCTGGCTTCTAGGTCAAGACTGACCAGGGATTACAAAGAGAGTTTGAAAATCAGGGCCAAGATCTCAGAACCAATCAGGACCCAGATTTAAGGACCAATTGGGGACAAGATGTAAGGACCAATTAGAGGCGTTGCCAGAATATATAAGCTAGTCTCCCCAAAGCAGAGAAGCAGAGCAGCAGCTCGCAGACACCAGCACAAGCAGAGCAGTAGTGACCAGAAGAGAGAGCGAGGCAGTGCTTGGCGATGAGCAGGAAGACAACAGCCGTGGTGGACAGCAGCAGGCAGCACTCGCAGAGCCATAGCACCAGCAAAGCAGAGGAGCGCAGCAGCAGTTTGACTGTTTCTCCGCAGCGGCAGCCGAGGCCCAGCGCGTGCCCTGGGCATGGTGACCCTTTCGAGACCCCTCCCCTCTGGGGGAGTCCTGCTGCCTTTCTCTGTCTCCTTCTATTAAACACTGTGCCATGATTCCTGTGTCTCTTAAGCTAAATTCTTTTGTTTCTTGGAGACCAGAACTAAGGGAGGCTGCAAGTCTGGGGCTGAGATCTCACCCTGCCCCGATCTGGGTGGGTCCTGTTTCACAGCTTTGCTGCAGTATGTCATCTAAAATGTTGATTTCCCAATAGAGAATGTCCAAAACTGTAAACTATAACCAATTCACAGGAAAAACACTGCAAGTTGGAACTACTTGTTAGAGGGTTTAGAGACCAGACATGAAGACTTCAAGGCAGACATTATAAATACGTTAAAATGTTTTTTCTGAACTGGGGATTGAGCCCAATGTGCAAGCACTCCATCATTGAGTTACATTCCCAGTCTCTTCAGACAGGGTCTCGCTAAATTGCCCAGGCTGGCCTCAAACCTGCAATCCTCCTGACTCAGCCTCCCAGTCGCTAGGATTACAGGCCACTGCACAAGTCGTTTTCCCTGTTTTATATGTGAAGAGACTGAGACTCAGAGCTGTACAGTAAATTGCCTGTGGATTAGGCAGCAAGTAAGCAGGGAGCCAGGTTAGAGCCCATGTTTGTGGGACTGCAAAGCTTCACGTGCGCACACAGAGGCGGGCACAGTGATGTTCATCGCAGTATTTTTCTTAGCACTTTAAATCAGGAATGGTGCAGATATCCATCAACAGGGCCGCTGAGCAAACCCCCGCACACCAAGCCAGGCTGTGCTTTGTGCTGCTGATGAGAAATAAGGTCATCCTGGACACAGGGCCTGGAACCAAGACTTTCTGTTCAATAAAAAGAACATCTAAAAAAAAAAAAAAAGAAGAAGAAGTTCCCAAATCCACAGGGAACAGCCAAATATTAAAAAAAAAAATCTGAGTCAAGTGCATGCATGTGACCTCTGGAGACGCGCCCAAAGCAAACATAAGTGAATTAAACAATAGGTTCTATTTATAGAGCCTTCCTTTCTTTTGACTTTACCTTTGTTGTATTTTGAAATAATGCATACTCGAAATAAAATTCAGAGTACAATAAAGTGTCAAGAAGAGGGGGGAAAACACCCCAAAACGTGAAAGGCCTCTCCCCAGAATTAACAAGGCTAACATTTTGGTATGTCTCTCTGGTCCGTGCTCTGGGTGGTTTGTGTGTGTCGGTGTTTGTATGAATATGTGTGATTCTCAACCTGTGATTTCCTTCTCATGGTCTAAGACAGCTGATCCAGATCCAGTCATTACAACTGTATTCTTGCCAGCAGGAAAAGGGAAATGGGAAGTGGAGGGAAGCTCCTTCCTTCTAACTACGCCACACAGAAGTCGCACACGTTATTCTTGATCATGGCCCATTTGTTGAAATGTAGCCATGTGGCCATTCCTAGCCATCAGGAAGCTAGGGAAATGTAGTTATTACTCTGGGCCACCATGTCCCCAGTAAGAAGTCAAGGGCAGGTTCTATGACTATGAAAGAAACAGGGAGGTGGGTGCCGTAGCCACAGCATGAGCCATGCTGTTTGGTGGTTAACTTCGTTCTCTCAAGGCTACTATGGCTCCCCATCTGGATAGGAAGTTCTGTCTTACACTCACTGGTGGGGATGAACCGTAGGTCACAATGGAGCAGCCCTTCTTTCCCAGGGCCTGTGCAGGGCCCGTGGCTTATGGACATGGTGAGGAGAATCATGAAAGGTCATCCCATTACACAGCCAGAACTTCAAGACATAGCGTGTGACAATGGCAGGATCCAGACCCTCTGCCGCTCCGTAAAACAATACCATCAGTCTTTGGGTGCAGATCCTCCCTGTCTAGCAGAGCACCTCATTCCAGCCCTCCTCCCTCAGACCCAGGGGTCCAGAACCAGTCCTCCTCCCTCAGAGCCAGGGTCCAGGCCCCAGCCCTCCTTTCTCATATCCTGGGTCCCGGCTGCTGCCCCTTCCCTGGCCAGGCGCCAGCTCCAGCTCACAGAACCACTACCACTGCTCTTTGGTCCTGGTCACCAGCGGCGCTACCATCTCCTCCAACCTGTCCTGCACCTGGTTCCAGCGGCTCGTGTGTGTGTGTGTGTGTGTGTGTGTGTGTGTGTGTGTGTGTGTGTTATATTGGAGGAGAGGCCACAGGGATAGATTCTAACTTTTTAAGGTTGAAAAAGAAAATGATAAGCCAGGGAAGGGACTTTAATCTTCCAGTGACTCAGTTTCCCCATCTGGTGCTGGCCTTGGCTCTCGGTTTTCTTGGATTTGAGACTCATGTCTTTGACACAGCAAGACTGTGTCTGCAGGACCTGGGTGACCTGGGTCTGAGTCACTGGCCTGGTCTCAGGAAGATACTGGACCTCCTCTGTCTCGGTTTCTTTATTTGCAGAACAGGACTGATTAAAACCAGGAAGCACTTCACAGGGTTTCTGTGAGAACTAAATAAGGAGAGCCTTGGTTGGGGAGCAGGGATGGCAAGGCCTTTAGCAGATGGCTGCAGAGACAGCCTCGAGCCCTGGCGTCGGTCCAAGTGGGGGCGGTGGTGGGGAGGCCCTTTAAAGTCATAAAGTGCTGGGGTTTTATTATTTGTCTTTTGTTTCAGACGGTCTTGCCATGTTGCTCAGGATGATCTCAAACTCCCAGGCTCCAACTGTCAGGGGAGAGCATGATAATTCCTGTGGGTTCTTGGCTTCCGTGGTGAAAAGAATTTCAACATGCACCAGTCAGAGAAAAAACAGAGGATTAATTCAAGAAAAGTAGAGATCCGCGTTCAGGGGAAACGCGGGCCATCTCGAGAGTGTGAGAGCGCCGGCAGAGAGGTGCAGGGAGCGCCGGCGGAGAGAGGCAAAGAGGCTCTCGGATCTAATCTATGTTTTTCTTATAGGGCCCACTAGAGAGGGGGTGGCTAGGAGCCCATGGAGGGAAGTGGGGCACCATGGGATGGTGGTCTCCTCTCTTTGAAGCTTCAGGCTGACAAAAGGTATAAATTCCTTGGGATAACAATCCCAGGAAGCTGGGGAAGGCAGGGTGCAGGGCAGTCCTCTGAGACCTTCTTCCCAGGAAATGGAGGCTCTGACAAAAGGTAAAGCTCTTTCAATCTAATCGCCTCAGGAATTTCAGATATGGAGCAGGCCCGTTATGATTTAAAAGTGTGGGCCTTGCTTTTGCCTAAGAGCAAACAAGCTCTGTTAAAATGAAACTAAGATTATGAAGTTTTTTATTTTCCTTCCTTCCCAATTTGTCCCCTTTCTACCTAAAAATTTTATTTCTTCTATTCTACCTCAAAGCATTCTTCCTGCCTCAGCCTCCCGAGTACTGGGATACAGGCATGTGCTGCTGCACTCGGCTTAAAGCCACAGAGTTGGCAGTTGCCATGGTGATCTCAGTGGGCAGGGACAGAGAAGATGCTTGGTCACTCCAGGGATGTCCGGCCCCAGGGAATGTACACTCATTCTCTTACAGATGTCTGTGGGTCTGCCCTCAAAGTGGTCTCGGCCTAATTTAAGTTTCTCTCTTCCCAGGGGCTACCTTCCTCTAGGACGAATCTGAAGTGTGGCACCTCAGTCTTTATGCCAAAGGCTCACAAGGAAGAGCCTTGCATTCAAAACCAATTAATGTGGCCTTTGCCTTCCAACTTTGCAGCCTGTCTTCTGGGGGACCATGGCTAGATCTTTCCCCATCTGCAATGTGACATTGGTCTCTCGGGGCTGACATTGGCCTCTCTGTGCTGGTCATAAAGCGTAGGACACCCTTCCTAAACCCAAGGGGCTGTTGGAACTGGGGAGGAGACACTATTGTGTCAGTTTTCTATTGCTGCAGCCACAAAGACAGCACATAGCAGCTTGAACCCAATGCTATCTTAAGCCAGGCACAGTGTACACATCTGTAGTCCCAACCACTGGGGAGGCTGAGGCAAGAGGATCACTTGAGACCAGGCTGGGAAAGCATGAAAGATCCTGTCTCAATAAATACAATAAAAATGAAAATAATGTAAATGTGCCATTTCACAGCTCTGTAGATTAGAAATCAGACCCAGGTCTCAAGAGGCTAAACTCAGGATGTTCGTGGGCCCTGGCCCTCACCGCAGGCTCTGCGGAGGAATTGGCTTCTGGCTGCTTTCCTGGCTCTCCCCCTTCTCAGTCAACGGGTCAGCGCAGAGCCAGCCTGCGGTCTTTCTCACCCTGGGACCTCCCTGTCTCCACCACCGCATCCCTCTTCTCACTTCCTTTGCTGAATCTCTTGTGATTCTCCGCCTCACTTGGGTAGACTGGGTCTTCTCAGGTGATCAGAGATAATCTCCCTATTTTAAAGTCTGTAACCTTTGCCCCATTTGTTGAGTCTGCTTTTCTAGGTAATGCAGCATGTCCATGGGTTCCAGGAATTAGAGCATGCATAACCCCGTGAACCCTCTCAGGGCCAGGTGCTGTGTGGTGCCCTGGGGTGGGGGCAGGGGCGAGTGACTCAGTCTGGGTCCTGCCTTCCTGATAGCTCCCAGAGACCTGCAGATCAGGGAGCTGCCTCACACAGCACTCCAGATGCAGGCTCCAGGCCATGTGGCCTAAGCTGTGGAAGGACTGCCAAGTCACACCCGCTTGGAGGGTGTGGCCTGGAAGGCAGGGTTCGCTCCAGACCAGGAGGCAGCGCAGAAACTGGGCTCTAGTCCAGGATTCCTGGGCTCGCCCAGGCCTAGGGACTGGGGGTCGAGCTTCAGGGCCCAGTGGGTGGGCCCTTGCCTGGTCTGGTTTCCAGGCAGTTTGAAAAGTCTCCTGAGTATGCTACCTGGGCAAAGTGACAGGAGGGTCTGTCCCCTGGGGGCGCAGGGGCCAGCTTCAAGCCACCACAGACACTCTCACTGTGGTTTCTCAGGCAGAGGCTAGGACCCCACGCCCACTCCTCTCTCCTTTCAGCTCCTGTGGGGGCTTGGACTGGAGGGAGAGCTATTCTGTCCTTTTCTTGTAGAGTCCTTTTGCTCCTTGGGTCACCAACCTCCCAAAAAACATTCCTAGAAGACCAAAGGAAGATCAGAGTGCGCATTTCAGTCTGTGACACTCCGGCCCTCTGTGCCCAGGGTGGCATTTCTGCCCAGGATGCTGCAGGCTTTGCCGTGGGTCTCCCTTCCTGTACTGAGTGCACCCTGCTGCCCACACCCCAGGCTCCTTGAGGGGCAGGAGGACTTACTGTGTGCAGGTGCAGTGTAAGCACTTTGCACACATCAGCTCAATTATTCCCTAGTAATCCACTGGGCAGCACTGACTCATCAACTTACTGGCTACAGGCTCTGAAGGTTGGGAGGTTAAAGCACAGCCCGGGAGGGGCCACGCAGAGGTGCTTTTTGCATGTGAGTCCTTGAGTACATTGGCATGGACAGCACTGCACTCCCAGTGCTCTTCTGCACCTGCTGCGTGTGCGTGTGTGTGCGTGCATACGTGGTTAATCATGTAGCATCTCTCCACAACAGTACAGAGGCACTATCTTCTCGATCATTACCTACTCAACATTCCCTTGTAAGGGAAAACACAAATTAAAAAAAATAAAAATAAAGCTGGACATGGTGGCACACGCCTGTAATCCCAGGACTGGGAGTCTGAGACAGGAGGATTGCCGAAGACAGCCTCAGCAAGTAGTGAGACTCTCAGCAACCTAGGGACAACCTGTTTCAAAACAAAAAATAAAATTGGGCTGGGGGTGTAGCTCGAAAGCAGAATGCCCCAGGGTTCAATCCCCAGTAACACACACACACACACACACACACACACACACACACACACTTCTCTTTGGTGCAAAAAAGGGGGGCATTTTCTTTTTGTTTTCTTAGAGTTATTTATGGTAGAAAGCTTGTAAATTCTTTCTCTGTTCATTTAAGATGTGTGAGAGTCCTCTTATTTATTTATTTATTTATTTATTTATTTTTGTGGTACTGGGGATTGAACCCAGGGGCATTCTACCTCTGAGCTACACCCCCAGTCCTATTTTTATTTTTATTTTGAAACAGGGTCTCGCTAGATTGATGAGAGTCTCACTACTTGCTGAGGCTGTTCTTGAACCTACGATCCTTCTGTCTCAGCCTCCCAAGTACTGGGATTAGAAGTGTGCACCACCATGCCCAGCTTTATTTTTCATTTTATTTTAAATTTTGGTACTGGGGATTGAATCCAGAGGCATTCAACCTACAAGCTATATACCCCATATACCCCAGCCCTTTTTAATTTTGAAAAAGGGTCTTGCTAAATTGCTGAGGGTCTCCCTAAATTGCTGAGGCTGACCTCAAACCTGCAATCCTCATGTCTCAGCCTCCCAAGTACTGGGATTAAAGGAATGAGCCCTTTGTCAGTTTTACAACCTAGAAATGCTTTTCTGAGCTGGGCGTGGTAGCCCACGCTTGTAATCCCAGTACTTTGGGAGGCGGAGACGGGAGGATCCGGTTCGGCCAGCCTCAGCTCTCTCTCTCTCTCTTTCTCTCTCTCTCCCTGTCTCTCTCTCTCGCTCTACTTAGTGAGGCCCTCCGCAACTTCGTGAGACCCGGTTTCAAAATAAAGTATAAAAAATAGGGCCGGGGGTGTAGCGCGGAGGTAGAACGCCCCTGGGTTCAATCCCCAGTACCGCAAAAAAAAAAAAAAAAAAAAAAAAAAAAGCTTTTCTGAAGGACCTGGGAGGCATCTCTGTAACACAAACATCAAGAAAGATAGCAACCTTGTTGCCTAGACTGGGGGAGGGGGGCAGGAGCCTAACTCAAGTTGCAAAATGCCTATCATAAAGATAGGAGTTTAGCCCAGCGTGGTGGCGCAGGGTTGTACTCCCAGTACTTGGGAGGTGGAGACCAGAAGATCGGGGTTCGCAGCCAGCCTCAGCTACTTTGTGAGGCCCTCCGCAACTTTGTGAGACCTGGTTTCGAAATAAAGGATAAAAAAAAAATAGGGCTGGGGGTGTAGCTCGGAGGTAGAACGCCCCTGGCTTTAATCCCCGGTACAGCAAAAAAAAAAAAAAAAGAAAAAAAAGATAGGAGTTTATCTTTCCTTGGGTAAAGGCAATTAGTTGACATAGCCAGTCACTCGAATTAGCAAATGAGTTCAGAATGATGTGACCAATGCTGCTCTGTCTAGAGAACACGTGTGTGTCTAGTCTGTCTAGAGAACACGTGTGTGACAGTTGTACCTGCCTGGCTGTGTAAGGGGGGATTTCTGTGTTCGGGTTTTCTGTGGGCTGTCTGCCAGGCACACTGAGGTCTGGTTTACTGCTCACTCAATAACAAAACTGCTCTCTTCCTCCTCTGCTTTTGTTGTTTTCTGGGTCAGGAGGAGAGTTTATTCTTAACCTTCAAATGTACTTCTACAGCGGGTGGATGAATGAACCCGGCACTTCTCACCCAAAGCAGCCAGAAGGCTCTGTCCATTTTCACTGAATGAGACATTCGAGGTATACAATAGTTTGCTACTTTTTCTCTAAAATAAGGTCCAAGCAGGAAGGCTATTTGTATTTGCTTACATCTTTGCATACTCTTTGGAAGGGATGAAGAAGGAACTAATAAAAGTGCTTGCATGCATGATTGTGTGTGTGTAAGAGGAACTGGGCAGGGGAAAGGGCTGTGGACTATCCCCTGTACACCGCTTTGTATTTTCTTTCTTTCTTTTTTTTTTTGTGGTACCGGGGATTGAATTCAGGGGCATTCTACCTCCGAGATACACCCCCGGCCCTATTTTTATTCTTTATTTTGAAACAGGGTCTCACTAAATTGCGGAGGGCCTCACTAAGTAGCTGAGGCTGGCCATGAACCTGGATCCTCTGGTCTCAGCTTCCCAAGTACTGGGATGACAAGCGTGCGCTAGCACGCCCGGCTTGCTTTGTATTTTCTGATTGTGGAAACATGTGACTATATTAACTACTCAAAATCAATTAAAAGGGAGTGGTGCTGGTGGCAGCCTGCGGACAAAACCACTGCAGAACAGAAGCCCCAGGGCAGATCTCCTCCCTGCACTTGGTTCTGTTCAGTTCTGAGCTCAGCCTTGACTGAAAACTGACTTATATTGATACATTTTGGGGGATTCACACTGGACTTCTGCTTTGAAAGCTAATCTGAGTGTAAACACAAGGAATGTCTTTATTTTTTAAAAAAGAACAGTAAAATAACAATCTCCTCTTCCCCCTCTGTTTCAAGGACTGTTCCCAAGGTCCTGGCTGTCCAGTCCACGGCCTGGTGGGGGTTCACTCTCAGAGCCTCCCCCAAATCCTCCCAGGAGAGCACTTGCTCTCCAAAGAGCAGGGCTTCACCATCGGAAGGGGGACGGGAAGGGGTGTTGGGATCTGCACTGGGAATCTGAAAGCCAGGATGCCCAGGGTTCTATTAGCCATCTCTTACAGAAGCTCCTCGATGAAGATACCAGAAAAGGGATGGGGGCAGGGGACCACTCTCAACCCCTCTGGCCACTTCTAGGTGGTGTTGACTGCCACTCTTGTTATTACTGGGGGTGTCAGGTCAGGAAGTAGATCAGGAGGACCTGCTATATGTTGGGTACTTGTTTTTTGTCCTTGTGCCAAGCCTACCAGGTAGGTTATTATAACTGCCCTCTTATGGATGAGGCACAGAGAAATCAAGTGACTTCTCCAAGGTCACACCGCTTTCAAGGCAGCTCACTAGCTGTTTTCCCTCTAACATTTTTGGGCCTGCCTCCAGCTGCATGTTGCCAGTAGATCTCTCAGAAGTCAAATGAAAGAAGTTTGGAACTGGTGGAGTCCCGGGCACTGAGAGGAGTGGGTCTGTGCCCTGCTGTTTGAGGTCTCACGGGCCAGTGGCACTTCTCACAGCCTGAGTGGGCCTTCAGGTTCACGGCTCAAAGGCTCAGGGTCTGTGGGCCTGCTCCCCACCAGTGGCTCTGTGACCTTTGGCACCCCCTTTGGCTCTCTGGGTCCCGGTTTGAAGGTTATGGGGCGCAGCTGGTATGCTGTGATGTCCATACCACAGCCTAGGCAGAGCAATGTAGGCTGCAGTAGTCAGCAGAGGAGAAGAGTCCCAAAACGTTGACCAGCGGGAACATGAGCAGCGCCCCCAGCAGCGAGCCCAGCTGCACCGCCGCCCCGCACCACAAGAGGGCGCTGCGACTCCGGTCACGCAGGATCACGCCCAGCATCACCTTGATGTAGCTGAGACAGGCGGCATACAGCACCCAGGAGATCACCTGCGGGACCGGGGAGGGGGAGGTGTGTAGGGAAGGGACTGAGGGCTGAGCCCGCGGTGGAGGAGCTCTCATAGGGTGGCCCGGCAGGGCTAAACCCATGGGATAACCTAAGTTCAGGGAGACCCTTGTGGGGGTGACCCTGCAGGGCTCGGGGGCCCCTGTAAACTGACCCCTCAAGAGCAAAGGAGAACCTAGTGGCTTTCCCCCCATGATGGAATCAGGGGCATCAGAGACAAGGCCACTGGTGGTGTACAGATGGCCAGAATTTGGGGGACAGGCTGGACAGTCACGTCACCTCCTCAAGTCCCTATCTCCCAATGAGAAGTGCCCCTCCCACTGGAGGCTTCTTGAGAGGGCAGTGACAAATACTTTGGTCAACAGGACTGTCCCAAGGTTTCCCCGGCCTTGTTAGGAGGTGAGAGGCAGGGGAGCAGGGCACAGGTGTGATACTTACAATGAGGACTTCTCCACCCCAGTGGCCCTGCAGGAGAGGGCAGGGGCTCATTGCAGCCATGGCCATGTTGTAGCCCCCAAAGCCGGTCCCAAGCACCGTCAGGACCCCCAGGAACGGCAGAGACCTAGGGTGGAGTGGGGGAGGTAAGGGCCTGACCTCTGACCCCTTCGCCCCTGGGGACTGTGTGGAATGGCCAGCACTTCAAGGTTAGAGGTTAGACCATGTGGAAAATCCTAGGCTACCTAGCTCAAGCGAGAGAGAGTGAGGCTCCCGAGACCAGGACACCGCAGCCCTAACGGCAGGGCCCAGCCTCCTAGCAGAAGGGACGCAATGGACTCTGGCGGCGGATGGACCTGGTTTAAATCTCAGGTTCACTATTTAAACTGTGAAACATACTTGGGAGGCTGAGACAGGAGGATCGTAGATTCGCGGCCAGCCTCAGCAATTTTGTGAGGCCCTCCGCAACTTCATGAGATCCTGTTTCAAAATAAAAAATTAAATAGGGCTGGATCCCAGGACTGCAAAAAAACACAAAAACCAAAAACCAAAACAGTGAGATGGTCCCCAAGCCTCAGTGTCCTCACCTGTAAAACAGGAGTCCTCAGGACTGTGGTGATCTACAGGACCTGGTGTGCAGGGGCCGCCCAGCCCTGGCTTCCCCCGGAATTTCATTTATCTGCTGCCATTTCCTTCTATGACAATCCCAACCTTGGCCAGGAAGCAGGGCTGGGGAGAAGGAGGCTTTGATCTCAGCAGGAGCCCTGCAGGGTGGCTCTGTGACCTTGCATGACCCTGCCTGGCTGGTCTCAGCTATCTGAGAAAACCTGAGGTGGCGTGCTCTATAGGTGGCCTCCCATGAGTCCCTGGGTCCCACAACCGAGGACACCATCATCCTTGCTTTGAGGTTCATGCTCCTGGGGTCCCAGTGTCCACAGTCTTCAGAACACCAAGACTGCTCTACACCCTGGGTGAGGACAGAGGGTCTGCCTTGACACCAGGACTCTTTCTGCTCCAGGATTCTTGGATTCTGAGCCTCTCGGGTGCTTTTTGTTTGTTTCGGTTGTTGTTTCATTTTGCACGTGTGTGCGTATGTGCGGTACTGGGGATTGAACCCGGGGACATTCTGCCTCTGAGCTACACCCCCACCCCTTTAAAAAATTTTGTGTTTGAAACAGGGTCTTGCTAGGTTGCCGAGGTTCTTGCTAGGTTTCTGAGGCTGTTCTCAAACCTGTGATTCTCCTGTCTCAGTCTCCCAAGTACTGGGATTACAGGCATGTGCCACCACACCTGGCTACTCTCAAGTGTTTTATGTCTAACATTTTGGGCTTTTTAGATTCTGCAGATCTGGGGCCATTGGTCCTGCTTTCCCCAAAACTTCATATCTTAACCACAACACATACAGCATGAGAGGTAGGACTTGGAATTTGGGGCTCTGGAATGAAGTTCTTCCCTAACCAGGGCTCCCCAGGACTGGGGGGGTACCTGCTGGGCAGGAATATGGAGAGGAGGCAGGCGAGAGGGCTGGCCACAGAGCTGAGGGTGGCAGATAGGTGGTAGGCAATGGGTCCGTAGGGCAGGCAGGAGTACGTCTGCACGGAGGGCAGCACACCGTTGGTGAGCGCATTCACGAAGACCACCAGGGTGTAGATGAAGACCAACTGAGCCGGGTGGTGGCAGGCCGCCTTCTCCTCTGGACACCCCTTGCCCCCGATGCTGTCCATTGGGCCCAAGGGGCCCACGTCCTTCTCTTCCCGTGGCCGGATGGAGTAGAGGGTAACCTGGTTGCTGAGGAGGTCTTCTATGGAGCCATGCTGGCCCCTGGTCTGACGCTGGAGGAAGAAGAAGGCGACGAGGCAGCAGGCCATCATGAAGGAGAGCAGGAGGAAGAAGACCAGGGGCGAGAAGCGGGCGGGCAGGTAGCGGCTCTCCAGGTGGCCCGCAGAGCCAGCTGTCCCAGCAGAGGCCCATCCCTGCGGACGTCATAACGCAGGTAAGGACAGGAATGAATAATCACGATACTAGATAGTGTGCATTGTGATTGTTATTAGTAAATAATCGATAAATAACAGATTCTAAACCCAAACTGGACCCTAAGGAGTTCAGATAAGCCCATCCTGGGTTGTATCTCATTGGCATGATCTCGCTCGTCTCACGGCTCAGGACACACCACCCCCAAATCCCACGGTAAGAGACCAGAGTATGCCCCCGCTAAGGCTTGCATCTGGAGTGTCCCAGAGGCGCATGTGTGGAAGGCTCGGTCCCTGTGCAGCAGGTCTGAGGTGTGGCTTTTGGGAAGTGGCTGGATCGTGAGGGCTCTGACCTCATCCGTGGGTTCATCCATTAGTGGATTTGTATCTGAATGGACTGCTGGGAGGCGGTGGGGACTGTAGGAGGCAGGACCTAGTTGGAGTTAGTGGACCCAAGGAGGAAGGGTCTTTCCCCTTCCTCTCTCTGCTTCTCTGCTGCCATGAGCTGACTGGCTTGCCTCCGCCACGTTCAGCCACCATGCTGTCCTGCCTCGCCTAAGGCCCAAAGCAGTGGAGCCAGCTGACCATGGACTGAGGCCTCCAAAACGCGAGCCAAAATAAACCTTTCCTCCTGGAAGGGGTTCTCCTCAGGTGCTTTGTCACAGTGACAGAAAGCCAACTAACACACTGCTCCAAAATAGATCTCTTGGGCATTGATTATTTGCAGCTGGTTATTTTGAGAAACTGTAGACAGAGGAGTAGCTCTGAAAAGATGCCCATTTGTAGAGGAAATTTATAAAAAGGGTATTTCAAGCTGGGTTTTATGGTGCACGCTTGTAATCCCAGTACTTGGGAGGCTGAGACAGGAGGATTGCAGATTTGAGGCCAGCCTTAGCAACTTAGCTGATAAAAGCCAGCCTCAACAACTTACCTGTTTCAAGATAAGAAATAAAAAGGGCTGGGAGTATAACTCAAAGGTAGAATGTCTCTGGGTTCAATCCCCAGTACCAAAATAAATAAATAAATAAATAAATAAATAAATAAATAAATAAATGGTATTTTCCGTAGTAAAGGTAGAGATAGGTAGTAGTAAAGGTAGGAAGAGATAGAGGACCACTCTTATCATGAGAGAGGCCTTGTCTGTACAACAGGACAAGCTTGACTCCCACACTGCCCCATAGCTGCCCCCCAGAAGCCCCAGCCCCTATTCCTTCCTGTGGCGCAGGATGATATCAAAGCTCCAATCATCTGGCCCTCCTTTGAGTCTCTTGTTCTTGTGAAACTCCCATATGTATGTGTTTTGTTAAAATGGTTCTTCCACTGTTAATCTGCCTTCTAACACTTTAATTTTTGGCCGGGTCAAAGCCTGGGAGGAAGAAGGTCTGGCTTTCCTCTGCCCTGAGTCGGGGTCATGCTGGATACCTGGGTGACATGGGTCTCCCTGGTGGTCACGGGGCTCCAGGTGGTGCCAGATGTCTCTGTGACATTGACACAGGTGGTGATGCCCGAGCCCTGGGCCAGAGCCACCAGTGCGGGCAGGAGGCCGCTGAAGCCTTCACCCACGAAGAAGGTGGTGAGGTAGGAGGACGACAGCCGGCTCATGAAGGGCAGGAAGGTGACAGACGAGGTGCAGTCCACCAGGGCCAGGAAGAAGGTGAGGATGATGAAGGCGATGCTGTGGTGGCCACCCAGCACTTGGGACGTCACGTTCCAGAGGAAGGCAAAGAGGATGCAGGCGATGGTGCCCACGACCAGCACAGCAAAGATGACGGGCACCTCCAGAAGGCAGCTGGGCCGGAAGCGATGCAGCAGCGTGACCAGGAGGGGGCCGATGTTGGCCAGCTGGATGACCACGGTGAGGTAGGAGGGCAGGTACCAGCCCTCGGGCAGCTCTGTCACCAGCAGGGGCAGCTCCACCCACAGCCCATTGATGGCCACCCAGGAGCCCATGCTGAAGATGCAGACCAGCAGGTGTGTCAGGAGGGCCATGGTGGCTGCCGGGTACCTGTGGTGGCTGTCACCCCAGGTCAGCCTGCAGTGGGCAGACAGAGGCGGAGGGCAGGTGAGACAGTTCAAGTTCAGCATGGACAGAGACTGTGCTTTGGGCTCAGCCTCCCCTGCTCTTTGATTACTTCCCTCTTGGTGAATAAGCTGGCTTTCTGTTAGCAGAAAACACAAATTCCCTTTTAAGTAACCTTCACGAAGGGAAGGTTTTCCTAAGCACAATGTAAGGGCCACAAAAGAAAAGTTTGTTATATTCAAATGCATAAATGTTAAAACACACGAAAGCAAATGAGCAAACCAATAAGAAACATGTCAAAAGCACCAACAGAGGCAGGGCACGGGGCACAGCCTGGAACCCTAGCTACCTGGAGGCTGAGGCAGGAGGATTGCAAGTTTGAGGCCAGTCTGGGTGACTCAGTGAGACCTCATCTGGACAAACACTCCAAAACCAAGACAAAACCAAAAAGAAAAGAAAAGGACCAACAGCAAGATCAAAAGACAACCAGGCAGAAGTACTTGGGCTTAGCTTTCTAATAGGCAAAGTGGTTTAACAAATCAAGAACAAAAGACCCAAGAAAGAAGTGGGCCAAAGATATGAACAGACAGAAGAAAAAGCACAAACAAGCCAGCAATGTATGAAGATGATCACCTTCCTTGGCTGTGGGAAACAACTGTGGTGGCTACCAGCCGAAGACTCCTCCTGCTGGATCCCACACACCAGATGCCAGAGTGAGGAGGAGGAGGAGGAGGAGGGGGAGGAGGGG
>PVJS01046486.1:0-15810 GCA_004027185.1 Glis glis
TTTCCTTTCCTTTCTTTCCTTCCTCCCTCCCTCCCTCCCTCTCTCTCTTTCTTTCTTCTCTCTCTCTCTCTCTTTCTCTTTCTATTTTTGTGGCACTGAGGATTGAACCCAGGGCCATTCTACCTCCGAGCTACACCCCCAGCCATATTTTTTATTCTTTATTTTGAAACAGGTTCTCACTAAGTTGCGGAGGGCTTCACTAAGTAGCTGAGGCTGGCCACGAGCCTGTGATCCTCCTGTCTCAGACTCCTAAGTACTGGGATTACAAGCGTGTACCACCATGCCCGGCTTTAGTTACATTTTCTACTTTCTACATTGCTACAGGTGACAATGTTGCTAAATTTCCTGCCACTAAATAACAAGGATCTTCTTGCCTTGAGACCTAGTGACATTTTCCTCACTTTCACCTTTATCAAAGGTCATCAGGTATCTGCTGACAGTATCCTTAAGGCTGCAGCAGGCGACTCTTGAGGCAGCCCCCCTGAGCCTCACCTCCTGGCATGCACACCCTTGTGTAATGCCCTCCCCTTGAGTGTGGGCCTGTGACTTGCTTCTCACAATAGTATGTGGCAAAGGTGATGGGATGCGCATGATTCCGAGTATTTGATAATGGAGTCTGTTCATAAGTTTATAGCACCTGTCTTGCTGGAGTTTCTCTTTCTCCCTCCTTTGCTGGCTTTGAAGAAGCAAGCTGTCATTTTGTGAGCTTCCCTTAGCGGGAAGCCTATGTGTCAAAGAACTGAGGTTGATCTCTAAGAGGATCTCTAATAGGACGATTTCCAGCCAGTAGCCAGCAAGGGGGTAGGGGGAAGACCTCAGTCCTAGGGCTGCAAAGAATTGAATTCTGCCAACAAATGCAGATCATTCCCCATTCGAGCCTCAGATGAGACCACAGACCTGATCAATATCCTAATTGAAGTCACTTGCGATCCTCAGCAGAGACCATACTCAGCCATGTCTAGACTGCTGATCCCATAGAAACTGTAAGATAATAAACGATACCTTTGCTTTCAGCTGCTGAGTTTGAGGTCACATTGGTATACAGCCACAGAGAACCAATACAAATGTTTGCAGACTCACTAACACTATACCCAAAGTCTTTCTAGACTGCTTACTACCCAGTTCCAAAGCCACTCCCACATTTTTAGATTTTTGTTATGGACCCCACTCCTGGCACTAAATCTATATTAGTTATTGCTGAGTAACAAATTATCTTAAACCACACAACTTAGAACAATAAGCATCTATAATCTCACAGTTTCTGAGGACCAGGAACTTGAGCGCAGTTAAGCTGGGTGGTTCTGGCTTAGAGTCCTCTCCTGGGGTTGTAGTGAAGAGATCACCTGGGGCTTCAGCCCTAAGAAAGCCTGACAGGGCCAAAGGATCTAGCTTCAAGGACGCTCATTCACACACCTAGAAAAGTTAATGCTGTTCATAGGAGGCCTTGGTCCTTCTCCATGTGGACCTCTCTAGAGGACTGCTGGAATGTTCCTGCAACCCAGTGTCCCTTCTGCTCTACTCTATTGATCAAAGCAATTTCACCAGGTGCAGTAGTGCACACCTGTAATCCCAGTACTTGGGAGGCTGAGACAGGAAGATTGTAGGTTGGAGGCCAGCCTCAGAAAATTAGCAAGACCCTTAGCAATTTAGCAAGACCCTGTTTCAAAAAAAAGGGGGGGGCTAGGGTATAGCTTGGAGGTAGAATGCCCCTGGGGTTCAATTCCTAGTACAAAAAAAAACAAAAAAAAAACGGGCGTGGTGGCACACACTTGTCATCCCAGTACTTGGGAGGCTGAGACAGGAGGATTGCAGGTTCGAGGCCAGCCTCGGCTACTTAG
The DNA here is from genome assembly GCA_004027185.1 of Glis glis. Lineage (NCBI taxonomy): Eukaryota > Metazoa > Chordata > Mammalia > Rodentia > Gliridae > Glis > Glis glis. Next base: position 1,839 of record PVJS01046486.1, read on the forward strand.
TGAGGCCTCAGCAACTTGAGAGACCCTGTTTCAAAATAAAGAATAAAAAATAGGGCTGGGGGTGTAGCTCGGAGGTAGAATGTCCCTGGGTTCAATCCCCAGTACAGAAAAAAAAAATCAGGCATGGTGGTGCACACCTGTAATCCCAGTGAGACAGGAGCCCGGCTGGGTCCTTGGAGCTACTTTTGGCTAGAAGCCTAAAAATTAAAAGAATAAGGCCTCCCCAGGCCCCAAGATGTTAACAAGTAGACAGCTCCAGAGATAAGACAGAACAGGCTCCCTCAGATATAAACAAAGCTGTGCCTCCCTAGACCGCTCAAGAGATATGTCCCAGTACCAGCTCCTTCAGATATAAACAAAGCAGAGTCTCCCTAAGCTGTCTGCAGATAAGACACAGAATTAAATGATATCCCATTAACTGCCATTCCTGCTTCTGTCTCTCACTTACACTAGGTAAAATAAATCTCACACTAACCCCGCCCCTCCAAACATTAGGTGACCGAATGTATAAAGGAACTTGTATGTTCAGTGTTCGGGGCTCAGACCTGAAGCTCTGCTTACTGAGCCTTCACTAGTGAGTAAAGTAACCTGCTTCCCACTCTAGTCTCTGTCTCCTGTCTTCAGTGATCTAGTTTCCTGCAACACCAGTACTTGGGAGGCTGAGACAGGAAGATCACAGGTTCAATGGCAGCCTCAGTAAGTAGTGAGACTCATCAACCTAGCAACACCCTGTTTCAAAATAAAAATTAAAAATAGGGCTGGGGATGTACCTCAGAGGTAGAATGCCCCTAGGTTCAATCCCCAGTATGACAAAAAAAAAGTAACAATTGTTTTCGTTTTTGTTATTATACTGGGGATTGAACCCAGGGGTGTTCTACCTCCGCACTACACCCCAGCCCTATTTTATCTTTGTTTTTTGTGGTACTGGGGATGGAACCCAGGGGCATTTTACCTCTGAGCTATACCCCCAGCCCTATTTTATTCTTTTATTTTGAAACAAGGTCTCACTAAGTTGTGGAGGGGCTCACTAAATTGCTGAGGCTGGCTATTTTATTTTTTTATTTTGGAGCAGGGTCTTGCTAATCTGCTGAGATTGGCCTTGAACCTGCAATCCTTCTGTCTCAGCCTCCCAAGTAGTGGAATTACAGGCATGTACCACCACACCTAGCAACACATTATGTATATTAATATAACAAGCCAGCCGGGTGTGGTGGCACATACTTATAATCCAAGTACTTGGGTGTTACGAATATTGATTGACAAATGTTGATTGACTACCAATTGATTGCTATTAATGCTTATTGTATGAAATACACTTAAGAATGACTATGCCTACATATAAAATTGCTGATGTGTGACTTAGATAGTTAGAATAGGGCCTAAGGGATATCTCACCTGACTGACCACAAGAAGATGTCACTGCAAGATATGCAGAAAGGGGCGTAGGTGGGCTGAGCACACCTTATCAGAGGGTCACAGAAGAACCCAGGCTCAAGAAGAGTATAAAAACCCCAGCTGAAGCTCAGACAACGAGGCATTCTCCAACTCACAGGGACTCTGTGTCAGTCCATGTGGCCTCCTGTCATGTGAACAGGACTCTGCACCCCCGCAGTGTATGAGCCTGAGGACCCCAATCGCGACCAAACCCTCCGTCTGTCCTGACTGGACGAGGCTGAACGCTGATTCGACCAGCTCTGCTGGTAGCTGTCCGGCAATTCCTGGTTCTTGGTCCCAGGACGACAGAGGCAGACAAACCTAAGCCTGGACACTCCATCCCCACTCCACGAGGAAACCTGGGGACAGCCTGTGGCTGGAAGTGGACTTGCTGGACGGACTGCTGGAAGGAAGGGTGAGAACCCCCTAAAGGCCCATAGTAAGAGTGTGTTGCAATGCACTAAATGGCTCCAGCTGGAAACTAAGTATCCAGTCTGTCATATGTTGCACCTCTAGTGGGATTCCTAGGAATTCTCACTCATTTCATTGGGAGGCTGAGACAGGAGGATCTCAGGTTCGAAGCCAGCTTCAGCAATGTAGTGAGGCTCTCAGCAACTTAGTGAGACTCTGTTTCCAAATTAAAAAAAAAAAATGGATCTGGGAGCCAGGCATGGTGGCACACGTTTGTAATCCCAATACTTGGGAGGTGGAGACCAGAGGATCCGGGTTCGTGGCCAGCCTCAGCTACTTAGTGAGGCCCTCTGCAACTTCGTGAGATCCGTTTACAAAATAAAGGATAAAAAATAGCGCCGGGGGTGTAGCTCAAAGGTAGAACGCCCCTGGGCTCAATCCCCAGTACCACAAAAAAGAAAGAAAATGGATCTGGGGGTGTAGCCTGGAGGTAGAAGGCCCCTGGGTTCCCCCCAGTACCACAAAAATAAAAAGTAATTTATCTTAAGACATATCACTAAGGTTTCACCTCTGGAAATGGTCCTCAGAGCATACAGCAAATGAATACACATTTATTCAAGAAAATCTAGCTGGGCGTGGTGGCGCACGCTTGTAATCCCAGTACTTTGGGAGGCGGAGACCGGAGGATCTGGGTTCGCAGCCAGCCTCAGCTCTCTCTGTCTCTCTGTCTCTCTGTCTCTCTCTCCTTAGTGAGGCCCTCTGCAACTTCATGAGACCCGGTTTCAAAATAAAGTATAAAAAATAGGGCCGGGGGGGGGGGGTAGCGCAGAGGTAGAACGCCCCAGTACCGCAAAAAAAAAAAAAAAAAGAAAAGAAAATCTGTTAAAATTCAAGAAGAAAGGAGAAGCTGTGGTATTTAAGCCACCGCACTCCCTCACTGCGCCCTCTCAGCTCAGCAAGATGGAAGAGCTGGGAACGCCACTCCACGCTGGGGCAGCTAAGAGCACAGGGAAGCCCATCGCTCCAGAGGCGAGACATCGCATTTTCACCTCGCCACTGCTGCTGAGTTAAGCTCTGAGTGCACGCAGCTGGCGGGAGGGTCGCTCCACCCTGGGCATGGCACCACTAGAATCTTGGGGTGTCAGTTACCCTTGTCCCAGCTTGTGGAGTGGGGGTTTATTAGGGTTTGGATGTGGAATGTCCCCCAGAAAAGCTCATGTGTTGCCAATGTAGAAATGTTGGAGGTAAAATAATTAAATCAGGGCTCTAACGTCATCAGTGGATAAATCCATTGATGGATTAATCTTTTTTTTTTTTTGTGCTGCTGGAATTGCTGAGAGCCTCGCTAAGTTGCTGAGGTTGGCTTTGAACCTGGGATCCTCCTGTCTCAGCTTCCCAAGTACTGGGAATACAGACTTGTGCCAACCACATCTGGCTAAGACTAGGTTTTATTTATTTATTTATTTATTTATTTTGCAGTACTGGGGATTGAACCTAGGGGCATTCTACCTCCATGCTACACCCCAGACCGATTTTTTTTTTTTTTTTTTTTGCGGTACCAGGGATTGAGCCCAGGGGCATTCTACCTCCGAGCCACACCCCCAGCCCTATTTTTTATCCTTTATTTTGAAACCAGGTCTCACGAACTTGCGGAGGGCCTCACTAAGTAACTGAGGCTGGCCGTGAACCCGGATCCTCCGGTCTCCGCCTCCCAAGTACTGGGATTACAAGCGTGCGCCACCACGCCTGGCTCGATTTTTTTAAATTATTTTGAAACAGGGTCTCACTAAGTTGCAGAGGGCCTCACTAAGTAGCTGAGACTGGCCGCAAACCCAGATCCTCCAGTTTCAGCCTCCTAAGTACTGGGATTACAAATGTGTGCCACCACGCCCAGTTTAAGACTAGCTTTTAAAAGGAACATTCTTGGTCGGGCATGGTGTCACACACCTGTAATCCCAGTACTTGGAAGGCTGAGACAGGAGGATCATAGGTTTGAGGACAGCCTCAGCAAGTAGTGAGACTCTCATCAACCTTAGCGAGATCCTGTTTCAAAATAAAAAATAAAAATTGGGCTGGGGGTGTAGCTCAGAGGTAGAATGCCCCTGGGTTCAATTCCCAGTACCACACACACAGAAAAAGGTAGAGAGAGATTCTTTCCTCTATTTGGGGGGGGGGGATCAGTTTGTTTTGTTTGTTTTGTTTTTTGTGTGTTTTGTCTTGATTTCTTCAATTTGCTAGAAAATCGATACAATTTCTTATTCCTTCTTCCCAAAGGCTTGTCCTAATTATTTGACTTGGAAAATTGGGGTAAGCACCAAATTTCTTTCATATATATCGTCCTTCCTTCCTTCCTTCCTTCCTTCCTTCCTTCCTTCCTTTGTTTTGTAGTACTGTATTTCTGGATACACTAAGACAGGTCAGTCTCTCTTTCTCTCTCTCACCTCCCACACTCCCATTCTTGAGTGCCTGCTTTCTCTTTCTTTACTTCCTTATTTGTTTGTTTATTGCTATTGGCTCACTGGCTGGAGATTGAACCCAGGGGCATTCTACCTCTGAACTACACCCCCAGCCCGATTTTATTTTTTACTTTGAAACATAGTCTCACTAAGTTGCGGAGGCCTCACTAAGTAGCTGAGGCTGGCTCCTATCTCAGCCTCCCAAGGACTGGGATTACAGGCATGTGCCACCATGCCTGGCCCGTACTGTCTCTCTATAATAAATCTCTTGCTCTGCTGCTCATACTTGATGTGTCCTTGAATTATTTTGCAGCACAGTCAAGAACCTAGAAGGTCTAAGTAGAGGTCTCCTCTGCTCTTAGAGACTTCCTCCAACCCAAGTATGATGAAAATATGAATTTTTTTTCATTTTCTTCTTTTTCTCTTTCTTTTTTGTAGTACTGGGAAGTGAACCCAGGGGCGTTCTACCTCTGAGCTACACCCCCAGCCCTATTGTTTTTAATTATTTTTTATTTTGAAACAGGGCCTCACTAAGTTGCTGAGGCTTGTCTGGAACCTACGATCCTCCTGTCTCAGCCTCCCAAGTACTGGGATTACAAGTGTGGGCCACCACATCCAGCAATGAGTTTCTTTTTGAGGTGATGAAAATGTTCTCAAAATGATTGAGTTGATGATTATGTGTATCTGTGAATATGCTAAAAATCATCCAGTTATATACTTTAAATGGATGAATTGCATGATATATGAATTATATCTCAGTATAGATATTACTAAGATAAAAACATAACATTGAGCAAAAGAAACCAAACAGCAGAATTCTTACTCTATGATTCCATTTTCATAAAGTTCAAAAATAGCAAATGCCTGCCAGGTGCTGAGGCACATGCCTGTAATTCCAGTACTTGGAGGCTGAGACAGGAGGATCGCAATTCAAGGCTAACCTCGGCAACTTAGTGAGACTCTCAGCAACTTAGCAAGACTGTTTCAAATAAAAAATTTCAAAAAGGGTGGGGGTGTAGCTCAGAGGTAGAATGCCCCTGGGTTCAATCCCCAGTACCACACACAAAAATAATAAATAAAAATAGCCAATGCTTGCCAGGCATGGTGGCACACGCTTGTAATCCCAGTACTTTGGGAGGCGGAGACCGGAGGATCCGGGTTCGCGGCCAGCCTCATCTCTCTCTCTCTCTCTCTCTCTCTCTCCCTGTCTGTCTCTCTCTCTCTACCTAGTGAGGCCCTCCGCAACTTTGTAAGACCCGGTTTCAAAATAAAGTATAAAAAAATAGGGCTGGGGGTGTAGCGCGGAAGTAGAACACCCCTGGGTTCAATCCCCGGTACCGCAAAAAAAAAAAAAAAAAACCAGCCAATGCTGAGCTAATTCGGGTGCACACTTAAGCAGTAAAACTAAAGAAAGGCAAGGACATTAATACCGTGGAAACCAGGGTGGTGGCCATGGTTGGGAAAAAATACTGGGCCCTCTAGGGCATCATTCCACACACTGCTGTTTCTTTTCTTCCCCACTCCCCTTAGTGCTGGAGGTTGAACCCAGGGGCATTCTATCTCCAAGCTACACCCCCAGCTATACACCCTGCCCACTTTTTGTGTGTGTGTGTGTGTGGTACTGGAGATTGAACCCAGGAGCATTCTACCTCTAAGCTACAACCCCAGCCTTATTTTATTATTTATTTATTGCAGTACTGGGGATTGAACCCAGAGGCATTCTACCTCCGAGATACACCCCCAACGCTACATCCCCAGTGTTACTGTGGGAGTGGTGCTGTGGGCTCTTTCCCTTCAATTCAGATCAGATTGTCTGAAGAGAGGAATTAAAACTAACAGGCGGCTCGGTTGCAGCTTTAACAAAATTTGATTACAAAGTCAGTCGGAAATAGAAAAAGAGAAGAGAGAAAAAGGAGCATGCCTGGAAGACACGCTGCAGAGCCAGAAAGTGGAACTCTGCCCCTCCCTCCAACCCCGGCCCCTTAAATACAATTCTCACATTGGTATGGTTTTATCAGCGTTACCAAGGCAACGAGCTAGTAACTTATTTCTTAGGCATAACTTATTCCTTAGGCAGGTGGTGCCTTCTAGTCTACTAAGTGCACTTACTAAGTGCAGAGGTCACTAATCTACCTTGTTTTTACCCCTATTGTATTGGGCTGTATTGGTTGTGTATCAACTATGGGCACTTTGATGTAATGCATAGAGTTTGCGTTTCTCATACTGAGGCCAAGTCACAAAGAATAGGAGGTAAACAGAGGCACTAGCTGTAGCCATTGCAGCTGTGTGTAATCTTTAAGACAAGGCATAAGGCCCTTGCTATCTTTACGGTTTTAAAATGTGCTAGGCAGAGTCACTGTGATCTTAGGGCTAAAGCCTTAACTGCCTCTATGGTGCTCTTAGGTCTCTGTGCTTCTAAGGCCAGAGGCTTCAATTGTCTCTACATTGTGACTGGGTTGATCATTAAAACAAAGGGGCAGAGGAGAAGGGAGGGGGAGCCCTTGGAATGTAACAGAGCTACCGCCTCTCCCTGCCTGAATGACTGCCTTTTACATTTTACTAGAAATTAATATCAGAGCAATTTTCCAATACCAGCACACCCAACCCTATTTTTTATTTTTTATTTTGAAACAGGGTCTCACTAAATTGTAGAGGGCCTCACTAAGTTGCTGAGGCTGGCCTCGAACCTGTGATCTCCTGTCTCAGCCTCCCAAGTACTGGGATTACAGGTGTGTGCCACCTTGCTGGGCCCAGGCACTGTTGTTTCTGAGTGGTGGTCACATGGCTGCATGTTTTATTTATTTTTTATTTTTATTTATTTATTTATTTTGCAGTACCGGGGATTGAACCCAGGGGCGTTTTACCTCGGAGCTACACCCCCAGCCCTATTTTTTATTCTTTATTTTGAAACCGGGTCTCACGAAGTTGCAGAGGGCCTCACTAAGTAGCTGAGGCTGGCCATGAACCTGTGATCCTCCCGTCTCAGCCTCCCAAGTACTGGGATTACAAGCGTGCACCACCACACCTGGCTGCTTCCTTGTAATATATAAGAGGCAGAATAATCAAAACTGTGCTAGCCGGGCATGCTAGCGCACACCTATAATCCCAGTACTTGGGAGGCTGAGACAGGAGGATTGCAGATTTGAGAACTGTGGGCACTGTGAGGTCTGGCTGTGAGGCCTGGCCAGAGGAGGTTGAGAACAAAAGAACTCCAGCAGTGGCGGGAAAGTGACCCTAACCATCCCCCTGCCCAGGCCCCATAAATCTACCTGTCCTGGCCTGTGGTTAAAACCACCAATCAGCCGGGCGTGGTGGCGCACGCTTGTAATCCCAGTACTTGGGAGGCTGAGACCAGAGGATCCCGGTTTGTGGCCAGCCTCAGCTACTTAGTGAGGCCCTCCGCGACTTAGCGAGACCGGGTTTCAAAATAAAGAATAAAAAATAGGGCTGGGGGTGTAGCTCAGAGGTTAAATGCCCCTGGGTTCAATCCCTGGTACCACACACACACACACACACACACACACACACACACAAACACCAATCAGAGGACTACGTGACTATTTGCTCTCCCTCCCTCCTAATGCCCCATAAAAAGCCCCTAGTCTGTAAGGAAGGGGCTCCCGACTCTCGTGGACTGACTCTCTCGGTCAGCTGCCTCCTCCCAGGTTTTATCCCTAAATAAAATCTGTTCCTGCTATCGAGCTGTGCCCCTCTTTTACCCCATATTCCCCAACAAGAACCAGCCTCAGCAATTTAGCGAGATCCTCAGCAACTTAGTGAGACCCATTTCAAAACAAAAAATAAAAATGGCTGGGAATATAGCTTGGAGGTAGAATGTCCTTGGGTTCAATCCCCAGTACCAAAAAAAAGAAAGAAAGAAAAGAAAAAAAGAAACAACAACAATAACAACAAAAATAAGAAACGTGCTTCGTTGGATAGGAAGTGCCAAGTATACCCCACCTGACCCAGGCTTCACTCCTGGCTCCCTGGCCCTCAGCCATGCCAGTCAACTTCCTGAATCCTTCATCCAGGAAGAGTTCATTTAATTGTAATTTAAGGCTGGACACTGTGGGGCAGACAGAAGAAATCAGATCCAGCCTGGCTTGCTCTGGGCTGGTCCTCTTCTAAAAGCCTTACCAGAATTCGCTGATTTCCTATGAGATAGGTACTATTATTAGCTCCATTTTCTTAGGGCAGAAACCAAAGCACAGGAAGTTGAATTACCTCGCCCCAGGTTTTATAGCTGGTAAATCAAAGAGCCAGCTGGGTTCCACAGTCTTGATAAAGTTAATGAGGCTGAGGGTTGGGAAGGCTTTGACGGACTTCAGAGGCAGGGACAATCATGTTTAATTAGTGGAAATCCAACAAGAATTCACAACGAAACATTTATATGCCTCACAGTTTATAGTGTAGTTTTATGTGGATTCCCTCATTTTACTAGATGAGGCAGTATAGAATTGTGTTTAATAGCCTAAGGTCTATAATCTGATAACCCCAATGTTTATTTCTCAGCCCTGTCACTTACAAACTTGGTGTTTGGGGCTTCTTTTTTGTGCCTTGACTTTCTCATTTGTAAAAAGGGTACAATAAAAATATTTATTGCATGTCATCATGAGGGCTAAATGAGATAATAATGCCCTTAAAGCCAGTGCCCCGGCATATAGCAAGTGCTCAGGAAAAAAGTTAAATAAAAGATACTGGTTTATTTTCCTGGGGACAGGTGATGTATCAAATGTTCTAAGCCCATTAAGTCCCATGGCAGCTCTGGGAATGTTTTGTCTTCATTGTACAGATAATAGCAGCACATACCTTGTAGGTGCCAGACATTGTTCTAAAGCACTTTGCTAGGTCAGTCCTCACAACAAACCTGAGAGGAAGGTGCTTCTTCTTATTATTATTTTGCAGTACTGGGTATTATTATTATTATTTTGCAGCTCTGGGTTATTTTTTATTTTTTGGTGCTGGGGTTTGAACCCAGGGATATTCTACTTCTGAGCTACACCCCCAGCCCTATCTTATTTTTTACTTTGAAACAGGGTCTCACTAAGTTGCCGAGAGCCTCACTAAATTGCTGAGGCTTACTATGAACCCGTGATTCTCCTGTCTCAACCTCTCAAGTACTGGAATTACAGGCATGCATCACCACATCCGGCTCCAGGTACATATATATATATTGGTTATTGGTGATTTAACCTAGGGACATTCTACCTCCACGCTACACCCCCAGCCCTATTTGTTATCCTTTATTTTGAAACAGGGCCTCACTAAGTAGCTGAGGCTGACAGCGAACCTGCGATCCTCCTGTCTCAGCCTCCCAAGTACTGGGCTTACAAGCCTATCCATGCCCGGCTTCCTGGTTCATTTTAAACTCTAAAAATATCACCATAGGCCGGGCGTGGTGGCGCACGCTTGTAATCCCAGTACTCGGGAGACTGAGACAATAGGATCGCAGGTTCATGGCCAGTCTCAGCAACATAGTGAGACTCTCAGCAACCTGGCGAGATTGTTTCAAAACAAAAAATAAAATCGAGCTAGGGGTGTAGTTCCGAGGTGGAATGCCCCTGGGGTCACTTCCCAATACCACAAAACAAAACTAAATACCCCATCGTGTCCAGCAGATGGCGCTCCAGCACACAGTAAAGAGCCATCCTTGAGTGCGGGATTGAAACTACCACACCCAGAATGCTGTGCGGACATCAAGGTCCTGCTCTCCTGCTTGGCTGTCCGACGTAGTGCCTGTGCGCATTCCTTAGGGAATGTATTACCGAAACCTTTCTGGTTTTCTTCTATCTGCCGAAGGCAACATAAAAGTTTTCTATCTGTCCCTAACCCTCCTTGTCTTACTATCTGGCGAGCGGTAGGCCTGAACCAAGGCTGTCATTTGTTGGCCTGCCTTGCCCTAGCCTAACATAAGGACCCCTGACCTCTGGGCCAAGATGGCGGCGCCCAGAACCTCGTTTTTGGTGATGCCCTGAGGTGAACTAAGACCGAAAGCCCCGCATTATGTCGAAGCTAAATCGGGCCACTCGGGCCCTCAGGAAGCCCGAGGCCGGCGGCGTGATCCGGACCATCGTGAGGGCCGGCCAGGCCATGCCCGGACCCCCCCTCGGCCCGGTCCTGGGTCAGGTGCGGCAGTGGCTGGAAGCCGGGGTGGGAGGCGCGAGAGGGAGCTCAGGAGGGCTCGGTTCAGAGGTCGGGTCTGCTACTCGCGGCTCTAAGCCCTTGCGCTAATTACCCAGCTTCTCTGAACCTCAGCTTCCTCAACCCTCGCTCTGTATGTTGTGAGGATAAAGAGGGACGATGCATCCAGATCGTCCCGCAGGTAAAGTCGTAGTTGAATGTGGGTTGAAGAAAGATGGGAACACACAAAGCCAGGCGCGGTGGCCCACGCCCGTAATCCCAGTACTTGGGAGGCTGAGTCAGGAGGTTGAAGGTTTGAGGCCAGCCTCGGCAACTTAGTGAGACCCTGTTTCAAAATAAAAGATAAAATGGGGCAGGGGGATAGAATGCGCCTGAGTTCAATCCCGAGTACAAAAAAAAAAAAAAAAAAAGGAAGGGACAAACCTAATCCTCTATGCTTCCTTCTCAGCGAGGCGTCTCTATCAACCAGTTCTGTAAGGAGTTCAACGAGAAGACGAAGGATATCAAAGAAGGCATTCCTCTGCCCACAAAGATTTTTGTGAAGGTGCAGTCTGGATTCTGATCCCCGGTTTCGTTCTTATCTCCCCTATTCTTCTTGGTCCCCCTTTTCGTCCTTCATCCTGGGGCTCATCACCTGGGCTGCTGCTCTGCTCCTGACTTGGCATAGTCTCTTCTTATTAGTGGGCTCCAGTCTCCCAATTGATCCAGTGAAGACAAGACCATATTTTTTTCTCTTTTTTCTTTCTTTCCTTTTTCTCCCCTCCCCTCTCTCTCTCCTCCCCCTTCTCCTCCTCCTGTATTGAACCCAGAAGCATTCTAACTCCGAGCTACACCCCCAGCCCTTTTTATGTTTTTGTTTGAACCTGTGATCCTTCTGTCTCAGCCTCCCAAGAGCTGGGATTATAGTCGTGGGCCACCACACCCGGCTATTTTTATTTTAAAACAGGGTCTCAGCCGGGCGTGGTGGCTCACGCTTGTAATCCCAGTACTTTGGGAGGCGGAGACCGGAGGATCCGGCCAACCTCAGCGCGAGCGCATGCGATCTCTCTCTCCTCTCTCCTCTTTCTCTCTCTCTCTACCTAGTGAGGCCCTCCGCAACTTCGTGAGACCCGGTTTCAAAAATAAAAAGCATAAAAAACATAGGGCCGGGGGTATAGCGCGAGGTAGAACGCCCCTGGGTTCAATCCCCGGTACCGCAAAAAAAAAAAAAAACAGGGTCTCGCTAGGTTGCTGAGAGTCTCACTTCTTGCTGAGGCTGTCCTCCTGCAGTCCTCCTGTCTCAGCCTCCCAAGTACTGGAATTACAGGCATGCACCACCACGCCTGGCTCTTCTCATTTTTTTGATACCAGGGGTACAATCTAGGACCTCACTCATGTTAGGCAAGCACTCTACCACTGAAATATATACCCAGCCTGTGTGTGTGTGTGTGTGTGTGTGTGTGTGTGTGTGTGTGTGTGTGTGTTTACGGGGGATTGAACTCAGGGGTGTTCTACCTCTGAGCTTTATCCCCAGCCCTAATTTTTATTTTGAAACAGGGTCTCATTAATTTACTGAGAACCTTGATAACTTGCTGAGTCTGGCCTCAAACCTGCAATCCTCCTGTCTCAGCTTCCCAAGTACTGGGAATATAGGCGTGCACTGTCACACCTGGCTCCCAGCCCTTTTTATATTTTATTTTGAGACAGAGTATTACTAAGTTGCCCAGGCTGACCTGGAACTTGCAATCCTTCTGCCCCAGCCTCCCCAAGTAGCTGGGATTACAGGAGTGTACCACTATACTCAGCTCAGACAATGTTTTCTGAGCAGTCTAGTCCTGCCATATTGCAGTTCTTCCCCTTGTCCCTCCATCTTAGTGGGGCTTGCAGAGCAGAGCTGGGTTTAGAATAGAGGTTATAGGGATGTTTGCTGCAGATTTATTTTTCCCTGTGGTTTTGTTGTCTACTAGGGACACCATAGGAAGATGAGTTGAGGGAAGGGAAGAACAAGACGTTAGAAGTTCCCTGGAAGCCGGATGTGGTAGCACACACCTGTAATCCCAGTACTTAAGAGGCTAAGATAGGAGAACTGCAGGTTCAAGGCCAGCCTGAGCAAGTAGTGAGACACTTAGCAACTTAGTAAGATCCTGTTTCAAAGTAAATATAAAATAAAATAGGGCTAGGGTTGTAGCTTGCAGGTAGAATGCCCCTGGATTTGACCCCCAGTACCCCCCCAAAAAAAGAAAAGCTTCCCTGGGCCTGGGCAGCAGAAAGAGATATTGTCTTTTTTTTTTCTGTTAAGCCTGACAGGACATTTGAAATCAAGATTGGACAGCCCACCGTTTCCTATTTCTTGAAGGCAGCTGCTGGGATTGAGAAGGGAGCCCGGCAGACAGGTGAGGGCCAGGTGGGCACCTGAGATACCGGGAGCTGTGGAAGGAAGCAGTAACACTTGAAGAGCTACTCGCTTCTTCCTCCCAGGGAAGGAGGTGGCAGGCCTGGTGACTGTGAAGCACATATATGAGATCGCCCGCATCAAAGCTCAGGACGACGCCTTTGCTCTGCAGGATGTGCCCCTGTCCTCTGTTGTCCGCTCCATCATCGGCTCTGCGCGTTCCCTGGGCATTCGCGTGTTGAAGGAGTGAGTGTGCTGGGAGCTGCGGTGTGAGGAGAGGATCCAGAGAGCTCCTGATTTTGGTGGCAAAGCTGAGAGGGCTCATTAGAGTGAGAGTCAGCTTTTGAGTCAAAGCGCCTTAGATTCTTGGGGGCGGGGTCTGGGTTGAGGCTTTTCATCCATTCATTTGGAACACACCTATTAAGCACCTGTTACGAGTTAGACGTTGTTCTGACGTTGGGTACAGCCAGGAGTGAGCAGTCCTGCTTGGCCCGCTCTGCAGGAGCGCACAGTCCCGAGGTGGAAGCAGATCCATAAATGGAGTGTCAGACTGCCAGACCGCCCATGTTTATCAGAGAATGATGGGAGTCATGAGAGCAGGGAGGGCTTTGTGGGGAGGTGACATCTAAGCAGAGCCCTGGAAAAGGACAACAAGGATTGGGGGCAAATGATCCAAGGAGTAGAAAGGTCCTCATGAAGGAAGGAAGGTGAGAGCGAAGCAGAGCTCAGTGTGATTTGGGAATAGTCCTAGAGGCAGGGTGCGACATGGTCAGAGGGAAGGACCTTCTGATCTGTTCCACGTTGGGACTCGGTCCTGAGGCCAACAGGGGCCCCTCTCGGGGGCTTCCCATGATCAGGAATTGTCTCCTTGTGTGTGTGTGTGTGTGTGTGTGTGTGTGGTACTGGGGATTAAACCCAGGGCATTTTACCTCTTAGCTATACCCCCAGCTCTACTTTTTTTTGTGGTACTAGGGATTAAACCCAGGGGCATTTTACCTCTGAGCTACACCCCCAGCCCTATTTTTTATTCTTTATTTTGAAACAGGGTCTCACTAAGTTGCGGAGGGCCTCACTAAGTAGCTGAGGCTGGCCGCGAACCCGATGCTCCAGTCTCAGCCTCCCAAGTACTGGGATTACAAGCGTGCACCACCACACCTGG
>PVJS01046487.1:0-15809 GCA_004027185.1 Glis glis
GCTGAGACAGGAGGATCACAGGTTCGAGGACAGCCTCAGCAAGGTAGCGAGACTCTCAGCAACCTAACGAGACCCTGTTAAAAAAATAAAACATAAGCCGGGCGTGGTGGTGCACGCTTGTAATCCAAGTTCTTAGGAGCCTGAGACAGGAGGATCTCAGGTTCGCTGCCAGCCTCAGCTACTTAGTGAGGCCCTCCGCAACTTAGAGAGACCCTGTTTCAAAATAAAGAATAAAAAATAGGGCTGGGGGTGTAGCTCAGAGGTAGAATGGCTCTGGGTTCAATCCCCAGTGCCAAAAACGTGAAAAAATAAAACATCAAAAGGGCTGGTGGTGTAGCTTGGAGGTAGGATGCCCCTGGGCTCAATCTGAAACCACACTGTTGTGCTCTTCCTGCCCCAGAGCTCACTACTGGCTCAGGCTGAAGCTCCTCCTCAGTTGCAATTGCACTCAGTTATTTCCTGCTCTCTCTCTCTCTCTCTCTCTCCCTCTCTCTCTCTCCCTTTATCCTGAGATCACTCCAGGAAATCACTAGCATTTAATCTCAGCTTAGAACATTTTCTTTCCCCCTAAAAGAAACTAGCTACCCATTAACTGTCATTCCCCATCTCCACCAAGCCTCTCCAACCAGCTCTAAGCAACCACTAATCCACTTTGTATCTCTATGGAGTTGCCTATCCTGGACATTTCATACAAATGGACTGATAGGATAAGTGATCCTTTGTGCCTGGCTTCTTCCGCTAAGCATAATGTGGTTGAGGTCCATTCATGTTGTAGCATGGATCAACACTTCATTTCTTTTTATTGCTGAATAATATTCTATTGTATGGCTAGTCCATGTTTGATTTATCCAGTCATCAGAACACAGACATTTGGATTATTTTCCCTTTTTGGTTATTATAATGCTCCTATATTAAATAACATTAAATAACGCTCCTATGACGATTTGAGTACAAGTTTGTGTGTGGGCATATGTTTTCATTTCTTTAGGGTATATGCCTATGCGGAATCATATGGAACATAGAAAACATTGAGGAATTGCCACACTTTTTTTTCAAAGTGGCTGCAGTCACCATTTTATATTCCCACCAACAATGTATGGGGGTTTCAATTTCCCAATATCCTCACTAACACGTATTGTCCACTTTTTTATTTTAGCCATTTTAGTAAGAGTGAAATTGTATTTCATTGTTTTGTTTTGTTTTTGTATTAGGAATTGAACCCAGGGGCATTGAACCTCCAAGCTACACCCAACCCTCCCTCCCCAGCCCTTTTTATTTTTTATTTTGAAACATGGTCTCACTAGTTACAGAGGGTCTTGTTAAGTTGCTGAGGCTGGCCCTGAACCGGTGATCCTCCTGTCTCAGCCTCCCCAGTACTGGGATTACAGGTGTGCACCACCACATCCAGCTTTTCATTATAGTTTTTATTTGTACTTCCCTAGTGACTAAAGATGTCGAGCGTCTTTTATATATTTATTGGTCATTTGTATATCTTCTTTGGAGAAATGTTATTTTCTTTGACCACATTTAATTGAGCTATCTTTTTATTATTTACTTGTAAGAATTCTTTATGTGTTCTGAATACAAATTCCTTATCAGATGCATGATTTACAGGGGTTTTTTTTTTGCCATTCTGTGGGTTGTCTTTAAAATTTCTTGATAGTGCTTAATGTTCTTTTTCTTTACCTGGATGTGGTTACATGGATCTCTTTGTGAAAATTATAAAATGGTACCATTTTTTATTGGTCATAATTGAATAGTAATTCCATTTTTATTGGTAAGGGAATTTATGAGGAAAATGGGAAATTTCGCTTTCTATCAATGTAAGACATTTATTTATTTATTTGCTTATTTATTTATTGTGGTGCTGGGGATTAAACCCAGGGGCTTTCTACCAACAAGCTATACTCTCAGCCCTTTTTTAAATTTATTTATTTATTTAATTAATTAATTTATTTTTTGGTACTGTGTATTAAACTCAGGGGCATTCTACCTCCTAACTACACCCCCAGCCCTTTTTATTTTTTATTTCATTTTATTTTTTTGGCAGTACCAGGGATTGAACCCAGGGACATGCTACCTCCAAGCTACATCCCCAGCCCTATTTTTTTTATCTTTATTTTGAAACAGGGTCTCACTAAGTTGCGGAGGGCCTCACTAAGTAGCTGAGGCTGGCAGCAAACGCGGATCCTCCTGTCTCAGCCTCCCAAGTACTGGGATTACAAGCGTGTGCCACCATGCCCGGCTTATTTTTTATTTTGAAGCCGAGTCTTGCTAAGTTGCTGAAGCTGGCCTTGAATCTGTGATCCTCCAGTCTCAGCCTCCCAATTACTGGGATTACAGGTGTGCACCACCACGCTTGGCAGCCTCAGACTTTTAGAACAACTTTTTCTCATAAGAACTCAGGGATCCCACAAAAGCCTGTGATAGTTAATCTAGGTTGTCAACTTGACCTGATCATGACACACCCAAGATTATGTGATTTTGGGTGTGTAACAGCAGATTAAACAGAAAGCCCTGCCCTGAATGTAGGCAGCAGGATTCTGATAGGTGCGGACTTAGATAAAAGAGGGAGAAACCGCTTAGAGTGTGTGCGACTCTCCGAGGAAAACGCATCTGCTCTTGCCTGAGATCGTCGGCCGCCGGCTTCGCCTTTCTCCGAAGAGCTTCTTGATCTTCTCGGCCTCCAGCTCTTGGAACTGAAACTTCACCATCGTTTCTCCGAAGAGTTTCCTGATCTTCACGTCTTGGACTGGGACTGAATTAGTGGTTGCTCCGATCCTAAGACTCCAGCTCTTAGACCGTTCGACCAGCTACTGGTTCCTCTGACTCTCCTCATGCAGTCAGAACCTGGGACTACATTGCTTCAAACTGTAAGCCCATCTGATAAATCCCTTTTTTCAAATATACTCATTCTGTATATTCTGTTAATCCCTTTTTTCAAATATACTCATTCTGTGTATTCTGTTAATCTAGAGAACCCTGTCCAATACACTACCTTAGTCCTTCCTGAGGTCAACTCCCTCAGCGACCAATTGACCCCCAGTAGTGCCTACATCTTACAGGTGTACACCACATCCTTAGGGACCAAGCTTCCAACACCTGAGCCCTTGGGAGACAACTACACCCAAATCTAAGGAAAATCTCTTGCTGGGCACATTGGCACATGCCTGTAATCCCTGTACTTTGAGGGCTGAGACAGGAGGATTGCAGGGTTGGGGCCAGCTTCAGCAATTTAGCGAGACCCTCTGCAATTCAGCAAGACACTGTTTCAAAATAAAAAGGGCTGGGGGTGTAGCTCAGAGACAGAATACCTGGGGTTAGCCAGGTGTGGTGGCACATGCTTATAATCCCAGTACTTGGGAGTCTGAGACAGGAGGATCACAGGTTCAAGGACAGCCTCAGCAACATATCATGACTCTCAGCAACTGAGTGAGACCCTGTTTCCAAACAAAAAATAAATAAAAAGAATGGCTGGGAGTGTAGCTCAGAGGTAAAATGCTCCTGAGTTCAGTCCCCAGTACCACACACATGAAATTTTTTTAAAAAAGGATACCCTTGGGTTCAATCCCCCCCCCCAAAAAAAACAGGGCCTGTGTCTAAGAAGAGTTAGTGTTAACCCAGTAAAGAGTTGGGAAGACATCTCCAGAAGGAACAAAGAGTATCGTGAGAAGGACCTATGGTAGAACATCCTGTAGCCTCATATGAACTGAAAGGTTAGTGGATTTAGAATTGCATTTTTCACTATGTGTAGACACTAGTCACATGTGGCTGCTGGACATTCGAATGTGGATATGAAAAAGAATGGAAAGAATATTTTAGTGATATAGATAAATTTTGAGTTGTTTTTTACTTTAAGTGATACTCCTCTATGGGAGGCTAAGACAGAAGGATCACAGTTCGAAGGACAGCCTTAGCAACCTAGTGAGACTCTCGGCAACCTAGTGAGACTCTCAGCAACCTAGTGAGACCCTGTTTCAAAACAAAATAAAAAGTGACTGGGGGATGTAGCTCAGAGGTCGAATGCCCCTGGGTTCAATCCCAAGTACCACTCCCACCAAAAAAGATACTCCTCTAAATTAAATTTGAATATATTGAATTGATACCAGAGTTAGAGTATTTACGTAACCAAGACAGACGTAGTTTTAAAACTGATATACTTTTGCTTTTTGGTGTGGTTCTAGATGTGCTTCCCCCAAAATCTAGCACCTTGGCATACGGCATATTTTCAGCCAAAGGGATTTGGCAGAGAAAATAACAGAAGCAAGAAGGTGCTGAACTCCCTGCACCCTTCTCTCCTGAAGCACATCAGAAATCCTAGGAAAGGCTTTTCTGACTTTCACTTGAAGCAGGTCAGAAGGCCCTTAGGAGAGGGGTACCCTCCCTATAACCACAGAAAAGGACCATTCTTACCTATGAAGACATGGGGTACACAGAAGAATCTCAACACCTCTTGCTAAGACCCCCCCCCAGTTTATTGTCACAAATCCATATTATTTGGCATATCATCTTTCTCCCCAACTGTCCCCTCTTCATTAAAACTGGCATATAAATATATAAGTTTAACCATTTCTTTAGTCTTCATTTTCTTATGAATGTTCTCATGGCATGTAAAACTTACATTAAGTAAATTTATATGCCTTTCTCTTGTTAATCCATCTTTTGTTATAGGCTTCTCAGCCATGAACTTAGGATGGATGAGAAAAAGGTTATCTTTCCTCTTCTGTACTCCAAAGTCGAATCAATTCTGCTAAAACAGATGAAGCAGTTTTGTCAATGTGGATATCAATATTAAAGGACAAATTGTTTCGTTACTTGATTTAGTTATTGGAAAACTTTCCAAATTACAGGTAGAAAATGAGATTTGTATATGAGTATGGGTGTATAAATCTCCTTTCTCAACTGTAATTTCAATGAATTCTAAATACTGAAGGAACTAATAGCCCACCAAAATGGTGTTATGATTACTTTCAACTGAAAACATCTGATCAGAGCAGAGCCTCCAGAAAATACAGCTGCCATTGACACCCCCCCGCCCCCCCCCCACATTCTCAGGGAATTTCCTAATGGGGAAAAGTAGAACTTTTAGCCAGGAAGTGGGAATTCAGTTGCCATTTTACATCAAAAAGCCCTATAGATGCCAAGCGTGGTAGATGCCCAGCATGGTGGCACATGCCTGTCATCCGAGTACTTGGGAGGCTGAGACAGGAGGATTGCAGGTTTTAGGAGAGCCTTAACAACGTAAGGAGGTCCTCAGCAATCTAGCGGGACCCTGTTTCAAAAAACAAATAGGGTTGGGGGTGTAGCTCAGAGGTAGAATGCCCCTGGGTTCAGTCCTCAGTAACACACACACACACACACACACACACACACACACACACACAGGCCCCATAGAACATTCCACACTTTCCTGAAGATGTCCTTAAACTGCCACCACTAACCACCTGTTAAGGTGATGTATAAACCTTTATCTCTCGACTATTCTGAGTTACACGTTACAGAGCATACGCATGTTGTTTTTTTCTCCTGTAAATATTTCTATTGTCTGTTAATTCCAAGGACCTGGATCTCTGGGCCCAAGTTGGAAGAGGACGTATTTCCTCTCAACAAAACAAGTAAACTAGCGCCGGGCATGATGGCGCACGCTTGTAATCCCATTACTTGGGAGGCGGAGACCGGAGGATCCGGGTTCGTGGCCAGCCTCAGCGGTTTAGTGGGGCTCTCCGCAACTTCGTGAGACCCGGTTTCAAAATAAAGGATAAAAAATAGGGCCGGGGGTGTAGGTCAGAGATAAAACGCCCCTGGATTCAATCCCCGGTACCGCAAAAAAAAAAAAAAACAAGTAAACTAAGATTAATGAAAATTTAGCATCCTAATTAAGATGTGCTTGCTGGAAATTTAAAATCAGCCCTGGTTGTTAAGAATCAGCATAAAAAAGAATGTAGAACACCTGATTAATAATTTTTATATATTAATTATAAGTTGCAGTGAAATATCTTGAGTATATTGGGTTAAATAAATCATACAATTGAAATTAGTTTCAATTGTTCCTTTTCGCAAACTTTTTCTCAAATTGACTACCAAGCAACTTGTCTGAGGAGTAGTTCTGTGGAAGGTTTTCATTAAAGAGTACCTGTTAGCTAGAGTGCTTCTTATGTAAATCAAGGTTAATTGCCATATGGGTAAAAGGATTTTTTATGTTTTTAAGGTTTTTTTTTGGGTACTGGTGATAGAACCTCGAATCTAGGGACAGTCTACCTCTGAGCTATGTCTCCAGTCTTTTCATTTTTTATTTTGAAAAGGGGTCTTGCTAAGTTGCTGAGGCCAGCCTTGAACCTGCGATTCTCCTGTCTCGTCCTCCCGAGTACTGGGATTTCATGCAGGGACCACCACACCTGGCTTACATAAAAAGTTTAACAGCACATTTTATAAGATCTTTAGAATTTAGGTACATTCAACAGAACTATAAAATTTTTGAATACAGGCTACAAGAATTAACATTATTTCACCAATTAAGAATATACATATCATGCTGGGCATGATGATGCACACCTGTAATCCTAATACTTGGAAGGCTGAGACAGGAAGATCGCAGATTCAAGACCAGCCTCAGCACGTAGTGAGACTTTCAGCAACCTAGTGAGTCCCCCTTTCAAAATAGGGCTTGGGGTGTAGCTTGGACGTAGAATGCCCCTGGATTCAATTCCCAGTACCAAGAAAAAAATGCATTATCTATACTTAAATGCATTTTATAAACTATATCATAATACAAACAGTTCAACTGAGGAAAACTTTTTTTTTAAATTGGCAGTCCTGCACATATCTTCTACCAAACTCTTTAATCATAAATGCCTCTTGAGATGGAGGATGCATAAAGCAGGATTGCTCCTTAACTATGGAGACATGGCTCATGTTATCTAAAATGACTACAAAGACTACGTAAGGTATTTTATTACATAGACAGTTTAATGACTCAGAAAAATGATTTAGTTACCTCTACAACACGTTAAGACAATAATCATGATCTACAGCATTATATCTGAACTATTAGATTTTAAAACTTTTGGGTATTTGTATCAATAAAACATATCACATCATTTGAAAAATAGTTCATTTAACTGAGTTATAAGCCAAAAAGAGACTTTAGAACAAACAAATATTTGAATAAACCCTAATTCTTGTAGTACTCAATTTTTAGGCAATCAAAAATGTAACAAAATTAGAAAACAGGAAATGATCTTGATGAAACAAAATATTTGTTCTTTAATTCATTTTTGGTAAACATTGCTAAGAGCAGAGCAGTCATTTCCAAACTCTTGGGCCCTACCTATAAATGTATTTGAAAATTTAATTTTTTTAGCCGGGCGTGGTGATGCATGCTTGTAATCCCAGTACTTGGGAGGCTGAGACCAGAGGATCTGGGTTCGCGGCCAGCCTCAGCTACTTAGTGAGGCCCTCCACAACTTAGTGAGACTGTGTTTCAAAATAAAGAATAAAAAATAGGGCTAAGGGTGGAGCTCGGAGGTAGAATGTTCCTGGGTTAAATCCCCAGTACCACACACAAAAAAAGTTCAGTAGTGAAATAATTGAACCATGAGGGTTCTAATCTCATCAGTGCATAAATCCATTGATGGATTAATGGATTTACTGGGTGGTAACCTAGGCAGGTAGGGTGTGGCTGGAGGAGGTAGGTCACTAGGGGTATTTTCTTGGGAACTATATATATCCCTCATCCCCTCCCCTTGCTCTCAATGCTTCCCTCCACCATGCTTTGAGCTCCTCAGATGTGATCTGGCCTAACATGGACTGAAACTTCTGAAACCTCCAGAACTGTGAGCAAAGAAATCTTCCTTTCTTTCAGTTGTGATCGTCAGGTGTTTGTTTGGGTTCACAGTGGTGAGAATGCTGACTGATACAACATCAGACATAGCACAAGATCCATTTAACAGCTTTGATTGGGGTCATTTTAAGAAGACAGTGAGACATCTTGCTGAGTAGAACACCTTAGAAACTCATTTTTAACTCTAGGCTAGCAAAGGGACTGCTGGTAGTTTTCAGAGACATGTAAATAGACTTTTGATCCCCAGCCCTTTTAAACAGGGTCTTCCTAAGTTGCTGAGGGTCTTGATAAGTTGCTGAGGCTGGCCTCGAACCTGCAATCCTCCTATCCCAGCCTCCCAAGTACTGGAATTATAAGCGTGCACCACCATGCCCAGCTAACATGAAACTTTTTAACCAAAGGGGTTGTGAAAATAAACATAAGGGGCAAAATTAATTTTAAATAATAATGTCTAAAAACTTAACAAAATAAAATTTTTCATATCCAATATAAAGAATATAACAATCAAAATTCTAGAAATGTATATAATATTTAGGTTACTGAATGAAGGTAGAGACAGAATGATGTTAATTTCTGAAAGTACTGAAAGAATTTAAGATCAATTTATAACAACAACAACAACAAAAATCCCACAATTTTAGCTCATTATAAAATGATGCCATTCCAGAAATCAGAAACAGAACCCATACATAGGTTATTAGCATTTTAAATCATCTGTTATTTCCTTTGGTTTATCTTGGGTCTGGAACAAGGAAAGAACCAAATAAAATTAAATTCCCTGAGTCCAAGAATTCTGGCAGTGTGTTTTAAATAACAATTGTAAACCTTTTAGAATTTAGTCTAAACTCAACTTAGACATTTTAGCACATAAACTCACTTGTGAATTTCCAGATCTATTGAATAATATTTTAGATAAATCATGAGTGCCATATATAGATAGAAGCATATTTGTCAAAAAATAACACAACACATCTGAGGTGTGAAAAGCCCAAGATTCCTATCTCTGAATCATGGTTTCCCTATAAAAACAAAACAATTAAAAAAGCTACATTTTCAAGAATCTAATTGAAACAAAGTAAATAGCAGTACCTCATTTATTACAAAGAAGTAGGTAAGTCCTTCCAGGTTTTATCATAGACTGTTGGCATTAGGCCACGTAAACAAATATATTTGGTAACTATCCATTCTATTTTGAAAATCCTTCATTAATAGGCTTTCATAGCAAAACTAAAGATATTTTTTCTAAAAACTGAACATTTATAATCGCCTGTCTTATATATTTATCTAATTTACTTTAACAGCTATCTTTAGACTACCCATGGAAATAAAGCATAGTTAACATTTAAAGTTCTTTCCTTTTGTACAAATCCTTAAAGTAGCTATACATAGGATGCAATAAACATTATATCTTAAATATCTAGAGACAAATACCCAACTGGCTGGCAGGCCAGAAAAGTGTGTTACCAAATTTTGAAGACATCCTTATTATCAACAAGTTTAAATAAACTCATTTGTCACAGATATATTCAAGTTATGTGAATCAGAAGGCATTTGGACTAACTTAACAGGTTTTATTTGGTACTTTTCTATAAACTAATTTGGTACTATACAAGCTATATATAAGCATATAGGTACACACAGGAAAATTTCAAACCTTAGATTTAGCATTTGCTAATTTTTTTCTTTGTGTGTGTGTATGTGTGTGTGTGTGTGTGTGTGTGTGTGTGTGTGTGCATGCACACATGTGTGGTACTGGGGGTTGAGCCCAGGGGCACTGTATCACTGAGCTAATCCCCTTTCCTTTTTATTTTTAGGTAAAGTCATGCTAAATTTCCAAGGCTGTCTCAAATCTCCTCCTCCTCCTCCTCTTCTTTTTCTTCTTCTTCTGGTACAGGGGTGTTTTACCTCTGAGCTACACTCCCAGCCCTTTCTATTATTTATTTGAAACAGGGTCTCACTAAGTTGCTGAGGGCCTCGCTAAGTTGCTGAGGCTGGCCTCCAACATGCGATCCTTCTGTTTCAGCCTCCCAAGTACTGGGATTGCATGCGTGTGCCATTGTACCTGGCTGGCTTTGAAATTCTGATACTCCTGCCTCCCGAGTAGCAGGAATTACAGGCGAGTACCACTGCGTCTTGCCATCATTTGCTATTTTTACTTTATATTAAACATTTTAATAATTTTATTGGTGCATTGTAATTACACAACATAGTGAGATTCAAAGTAATACACTGATATATGGCACTTGATGTGTTTCCCTCAGGATCCCATCCAGCTCCCCCTCTTCCCTCCCTGTACATTTTAGTGAGATTGGTACCAACCTGGGTGTCAACAGATGAATGCATAAATAAAATGTGGTATACACACAAAATGGAGTTTTACTCAGACATAAAGAACAAAATTATGTCATTTCAGGAAAATGGATGGAACTTGAGAACATTATGCTAAGTGAGATCAGCCAGTTTCAGAAAGTTAAGGTTCCTGTGTTTTCTCTTATATATGGAAGCTAGAGAGAAAATTGAAAAGAAAAGGAACTTCAGATAAAAGAGGAGACACATAGAGTAGTGGAAGGGGATGAAGGGGTGGTGGAGACAAGGGGAAGAGAAAAAGGAGGCTTGAGGAAGGAAGCAGATCAAATAATGTTCATTTGTTACTTTTAAAAGTCAGACTATTGATCACATATAGCCTTAAGCAGTCTGTAAGTCTTGAATTTGCATTTGCAAAGGTGAAAGGTACAATTGAGAGCAGGGAGAAAATTTACATCTCAAAGATTCAGACCAGAAAACCTGGAATAACCAGTTTTTCTTATGAGAGGGAGAGAACAGAAAAACTCAGATAGAGAAAAGGGAAAACTTTTAATCAGACAAAACAAAAATATATTACTTAAGAATGTGTAATGGTTTGGATTTAAAATGACCCCCTAGACCTCATGTAAACAGAGTAGCAATGTTGGAAAAGGGACTTGGTTGCTAAGGAGGGGTCCCTGGAGCTGTGGCCTTGGGGATTATATGGTTCCTCCTCCCCCTTCTCTCTCTCTCTGTCTCTCTCTCTCTCTCTCTCTCTCTCTCTCTCTCTCTTTATCTCTCTTTCCAAACTCTGTGATGTGAGAGCAGAGCCCTGGCTCTCTTCCTCTCTCTGATTCCTGCTGCCATGCCCTGAGCTCCACAGACCCAGCCTGAAATGGACTGAACCCTGAAAATTCCAAAAACTGTGAGCAAATGAATCTTCTTTTCTCTAATTTGAGTGTGGTCAGGTTTACTGGGTCACAGTAGTGAGAATGTGAACAGAGACAGCATGCAAAATCAAAAAGTGAATTCAGCCAGGTGTGGTGGTGCAGTGCCTGTAATCCCAGTACTCAAGAGACTAAGACAGGAGGATTGCAGGTTTGAGGACAGCCTGGGCAGCTTAGTGAGAACCTATTTTAAAATCAAAAAATAAAAAGGGTTGGGGGTGTAGCTCTGAGGTTGAACCCCCTGGGTTCAATCCCCAGTACCACACAGAAAAGTGAATTCACCGAGTGGAGGGACAAAACATGAGCTCAAAACAAAGCAATTGTGGGTAAATTTTGTCCAATTTTTGACAGAGGCTTATCTGATGACAAGCAAAGATCATGCTCAGGAAAATGAAATCCCCTATCTTATGGAGATAAATCTTTGTCACTGTAGCCATCAAATTTAGTGAAGCCAATTGTCAAGTTAGCAAACATATAAAGCAGTTCCATTAAATTAGAGTGTGCTTTCAGAGATATGAGCCATGCTGTAATCAGCACTTCTCTAAGGAGCTCTGAGATAGAATCCATGCTTTTCCCTTTTTTTCTTTTTTTGTGGTACTGGGAACTGAGATCAGAGGCATTCTACTTCTGAGCTACACCCCCAGCCCTATTTTATTTTATTTATTTATTTGCGGTACTGGGGATTGAACCTAGGGGCATTCTACCTCCGAGCTACACCCCCAGCCGTATTTTTTATTCTTTATTTTGAAACAGGGTCCCACTAAGTTGCAGAGGGCCTCACTAAGTAGCTGAGGCTGGCTGCAAACCTGCGATCCTCCTGTCTCAGCCTCCCAAGTACTGGGATTACAGGCGTGCACCACCATGCCCCGTTTATTTATTTATTTTTTGAAACAGGATCTCACTAGGTTGCTGAGAGTCTCACTAAATTGCCAACGCTGGCCTCGAACCTTCCATCCCCCTGTCTTAGCCTCCCAAGTACTGGGATTATCGGCGAGTACCACCACACCAGCACTTTTCATTTTCAGAACAGAGATCTCTCAAACATCCTAGTTCTTTACCCCTCTAGTATCTCTTCCACACAAATTAGCAACATCAAACAACTCCTGTCAAAGATAAGGCCAAATTTTGCTGCCAAAGGAATGGTTCAAGAAAGAACTACAAGTTGGTTTCAGAGAACCCCTGAATTGGCTAAAAGGCCACAGCCTGCAGGAAAGGAAAGACAAGGGTAGACATGTACTGCTTGTGAGATTAGTAGGAACCAAACTTTGGGCCCACAGATTTCTAAAAATTCATTTTTTCATGGCCCATGCCTATAATCTCAGTACTTGGGAGGCTGAGACAGGAGGATCACAGGTTCAAAACCAGCCTCAGCAATTTAGGGAGATTCTCAACAACCTAGTGGAACCCTGTTTCAAAACAAAAAATAGAAAGGGCTAGAGGTGTGGCTCAGAGGTAGAATACCCCTGGGTTCAATCCTCAGTACCACACACACACACACACACACACACGCAAAAAAATCATTTTCCATTCTATCAAAAGTGGCAAGGGACAGTCAACCTTGGTTAAAGGGAAAGAAGGAGAATCCTGAAACAAAATTAAGTTCCGCAGCTGCAGGGACATTCCTCACCAGTTACCCTCCTGCAGGGACAGCTAACTATAGGCAGCATTGAAATCCTGCACACAGACACCTTGCTGTGACTGGTGGCCAAGCCAGGGAGACTGTCTGGATTCCCGCCAGTTAGATTTTTTTTTTTTTTTTGTGGTACTGGGGATTGAACCCAGGGGCGTTCTACCTCCGCGCTATGCCCCCGGCCCTATTTTTTATACTTTATTTTTGAAACCGGGTCTCACGAAGTTGCGGAGGGCCTCACAAAGTAGAGAGAGAGAGACAAGGAGAGAGAGAGCGAGAGAGCTGAGGCTGGCCGCGAACCCCGATCCTCCGGTCTCCGCCTCCCAAAGTACTGGGATTACAAGCGTGCGCCACCACGCCCGGCCTACCAGTTAGATTTTGCTGCTGGCACAGTGGCACACACCTGTAGCTCCAGTGCTTGGGAGGCTGTGACAGGAGGATCTCAGGTTTGAGGCCAGCCTCAACAATTTAGGGAGATCCTGTCACAAAATAAAAAAAAATAAAGACGGCTGGGTGTGTGGCTCAGTGGTAGAGTGCCCTTGGGTGCGATCCCCAGTTACAAAGGAAAAAAAGAAAAGAAAAGACAGAAGCAATCAATGTAAGAACAAAAAATGATTTTTTTTTTTTTTTGGTGCTGGGGAATGAACCCAGGGGCATTCTACCTCCAAGCCACACCCACAGCTCTATTTTATTTTGAAACAGGGACTCACTAAGTTGCTGAGGGTCTCGATAAAGTTGCTGGGGCTGGCTACGAACCCATGAATTTTATCTGTTTGATCAAACTGGAGAGAAGCAGTTAGATTATTTCTCTGCTGGTCCCATAGAAGTGTCTACAATTTATTGAAACAAAAGCCAGGTGATATCCATATGTAGATTTAGCTGGACTATGTTAGCCAGAGAAGAAGTCAGTGGCACACATCGGGGCTGGGGGTAGTTTTTATTCTCAGCATGAGGAAGTTCAGGAGTTTTCTGTTTCTATAGCAGCGGACTGTAAAAAATTAGTGTGAATGTAATCCCAGTATTTGGGAGGCTGAGACAGGGGGAATCGCAGGTTTGAGCCGGTTAATTTAACTTAGTGAGACCCTACTTCAAGAGACAAAAATAAAAAAGACTGGGGGTGTAGCTCAGTGATAGAGCACGCATGGGTTCAATCCCCAGTGCCACAAAAAATAATTAAAACAAAAATTACTGTGGATGGCCACACATAGGTAAATGACAGTATCTACAATGTTTCAACACAAGATGCAGGTGAGGAGCAGGGTTGGTTCTGTAGGAATGTCAAAGATGCTAGATCCCAATTCTCCTTTCAGTTAGGCTGGCTCCAGATATTTAAGACTTCCTGCTTTGTATAACTAGAACAGTAAACTTTAGAGACATTCAGAATGTCTAACAGGGCTTTTAAAATGGATGCAGTGGTACACGCTTATGATCCTAGCCACTTGCAAAGTTAACACAGGAGGGTCATGAATTTGAGGCCAGCCTCAGCGATTTGGCAAGACCCTCAACAACTTAGCAAGACCCTGTTTCAAATAAAAAAAATAAATAGGGCTGGGAGTAGTTTGGAGGCAGACTGCTCCTGGGTTTGGCCTCCAGTACCAAAACAAAGAGTTAATTATAGATTTGGATATTATCTAAAATGTATAATAGAAGGTTAAATAAAATGAGCAGATATGCAAATTTCATGTGCATTCCAAAACATTGTGCAAAATATGTGTGTGTAAATATGAACAAAGACAGAAACAAAATTCACAAAAGGTGAACAGATTATTATTATGGTTATGTATGGAGAGTAATTTTTATTTTTAATAACATCTAACTTAATATTATATTATTTTCCAATCAAAAAAAGCCTCTAAAAGTCTTTTCTGGAAGATAGAAAAAGAAAAGCAAACGAAAAGTTTTATAAGAGCAAAAATATTGTCTGAAGTGTCAAAAAGAGAAAAAGGTTCTTTCCATCATTGTACCATGGAAAATCAAAAGTTGTTCCCAGGAACAACAGCTAGAGCCATGGGAATCCCAGTTGGAAATTTCATAACTGCTTTCTCAAGATATTGTGCAGAGGGAATATAAGTATAAAAGACAACTTTGCAAATGATATGTTCTGTGTGTTTCAGAATACCCATAAAGTCACTTCCTTAAATTACTACAATTTGTACAAGAATTTTCCACCCAAATATTCACATTATTTTCTAGCACAGATTTAGTTCAAATTTCATTTTGAAATATTCTTAATTGACTTAATGATTCTCCTCCTGAGGGTCTCCTCTTAGGAATCTCTATGATACTTTATTATTTGCTGAGAATCCAGCCAACCTTTTAAGAACTTTTATTTTTTTTCTAATGAGCAATATCCTTAAATTCCAGAGAAATCTTTAGGAAAAAGATTTGCCCCAGTAGGCTTTCCAAAGACATAAAACTCACAGCTACCAGGTGGGCATTGTTCTGCTTAATTTAGGAAGAGGTAGGATAAAGTTATCAAGGGGATTTAAAAAAGATTAAAAAAAACTAAAATGAAAGTATCAAGTCACTAACACCCTCCCTTTTGAAAGTAAAAAGATGGCTGCTTCCTGGTGGACACCTGTAATCCCAGTACTTGGGATATTGAGACAGAAGGATTGCAGTTTTGAGGGCAGAATAAAGTAATTTAGTGATACCCTTTTTTAAGAAAGATGCTAGGGGTGTAACTCAGTACTAGAATCCCTCTGCGTTCAATTCCCAGTACCACCAATAAATAAATGAATAAACAAACAAACAGAAAAGGTAATTTTTTTTTACCTCTAGAGGGTTAACCTCTGAACTAATCAGGGAAACAAAAAACTTCTGTATTTATCTCTTCCACATAGTTCTGTAGCTAGTTTTGTTTTGCTTATCTCAGAAAAATGAAAGCCCAATTTATATTCTTTCAACTGTTGTATATGTTTGAGATTTTTCATTGAGTTTTTACAACTCCCTTAAACAAGCCTTTGCACTGGGGGAAAACTCAGTAAATTGCAATTAAGAGGTAATCAAGAGCCTCCCCTCTATCCCCAAGTAAAGAGTACCATGTTTTTCATGTCAGGATTTCAGAGACAGGCTCTCTGTTTCAGTCAACATTCTCACTGCTGTGACC
>PVJS01046488.1:0-15808 GCA_004027185.1 Glis glis
CCTAGTGAGGCCCTCCACAACTTCGTGAGACCCGGTTTCAAAAATAAAGCATAAAAAAAATAGGGCCGGGGGTGTAGCGCGGAGGTAGAACGCCCCTGGGTTCAATCCCTGGTACCGCAAAAAAAAAAAAAAAGAAATACTATTTTGCCCATGAGGAATGTGAAGTGGAAGGAGGAAAGGGCTTTCCTCGGGGACCCAGCTGCTAGATGTGAAACCAGGGCTTAGGTTTTCTGATTCCAGTTATGAATTTGCAGGGCTTAAATAAAGCTTTCCCCCATGTGTTGTGTGAAAATGTCTTACCATATTCAAATATTTATCATTAGACCCAAAATATAGAAAATAGAATGATACAAAACTGACACTGAAGTTAAAGATACTTCTTAATTTCTTAATCTTTTAAAAATATGATTCCTTTTTTATGTAACTCCTTTACTACTGTACTTGTATAAGGTTATTTGTTGATGTAGTAAGTATGTAATATTTATTTATTTATTTATTTATTTATTTATTTATTTTGCGGTACCAGGGATTGAACCCAGGGGCTTTCTATCTCTGAGCTACATCCCTGGCCCTATTTTTTTTTATACTTTATTTTGAAACCGGATCTCACAAAGTTGCCGAGGGCCTCACTAAGTAGCTGAGGCTGGCCACGAACCCGGATCCTCCTGTCTCTACCTCCCAAGTACTGGGATTACAAGTGTGTGCCACCACGCCCGGCTGGATTTAACTTTCTGAGTTAGCTATCAAACTATTTTCTGTGGTGGCAACACTATTTTATGTTCCTACCAGTATTGTCAGAGGATTCTAATATTTCTGCATCCTCATCAACACTTGCTATTTGCCATCTAAAAAAAAATTATACTAATCTAATTAAGTGTGAAGTGGTATTTTATTGTAGTTTTGCCTTGCATTCCCATAACTAATAATGTTGATTTCTTTTCATGTACTTAGGGACTATTTGTATACCGTCTTTAGAGAAATGTCAATTCCTTTTTCCATTCTTAAATTGATTTGTTGGTCTTGTTGTTAGGAGTTCTTTATATATTTTGAGCATTAAACCCTTATTAGAGTGGTGCATGCCTGTAATCCTAGTACTTCGGAAGCTGAGACAGGAGGATTGGGGGTTCAAAGCCAGCCTCAGCAACTTACTAAGCCTCTGAGCAACTTAGCCAGATCCTGTTTCCAAAATAAAAAAAATAAATAGGGCTGAGGGTGTAGCTCAGAGGTAGAATGCCCCTGGGTTCCATCCTCACCACCACAACACAACACAAAAAACAAAACAGCAACAACAACAAAATACTTGTTAGCTATAAGATATGCAATTAAAAAAATTTTTTAAATATTTTGTCATATGGGGGTTTCAACCCAGGATCATTCTACCTCTGAGCCACACCCCAGCCCTGTTTTATTTTTTTGTTGTTCTTTTGTTTTTTTGTTTGTTTGTGGTACTGGGGATAGAACCCAGGAGCATTTTACCTCCAAGCTACACCCCCAGTCCTTTTATTTTTTATTTTGAAACAAGGTCTTGCTGAGTTGCTGAGGGTCTGGCTACTCAAACCTGCACTCCTCCTGTGTTAGCCTCCCAAGTACTGGGATTGTAAGTGTGCACCACCACTCCTGACCTGAATGTTTTTATCATGAACATGTATTTTTGTTGTTGTTGTACTGGGGATTGAACCCAGGGGTGTTCTACCTCCAAGCTACACCCCAACCCTATTTTTTATTTTCTATTTTGAAACAGGGTCTCACTAAGTTGCAGAGGGCCTCACTAAGTAGCTGAGGTTGGCTGCCCTGCAATCCTGTTGTCTCAGCCTCCCAAGTACTGGGATTATAAGCGTGCGCCACCACGCCCGCTCGTCTTAAATTTTTCAAGTGCTACCCTCCCTTTTCCATGTCTGGTAGTTTTTCCTTTGGCACACAGTTTCTTCACATGATCTATAGTTTTTTATTATGAGCTCATCTTTGGTAAGAGTTATTGCATCCTCTGTTGTGCAAGTTTTTGCTTTATTGGTGTGCCCCAAGGTTTCACTAGTCATGGACCAACTTGGGGTCAATTTTTAGCCGTACTAAATTGGTTATAGAAATCTAGCATGAGCTGGGTATGGTGGCGCATGCTTGTAATCCCAGTACTTTGGAGGCTGAGATAGGAGGATCGCAGGTTCAAAGCTAGCCTCAGCAATTTAGTGAGGCCCTCCACAACTTAGTGAGACCCTGTTTCAAAAATAATAAAAAGAATAAAATGGGGATGGGGGTGTAGCTTGGAAGTAGAATGCCTCTGGGTTCAATCCCCAGTACCACACACACAAAAAAATCTAGAATGTATACAAGTGTGTGGTGCAGGTCAGGGTGTCTTGTTTATCATGGGAAACATTTTTTCACATATATAGAAAAGTTTCCTCCTGTTAATTTTGCTGGTGAGCTGAGTTTTTCTACTGACCTGTTCTCCAAGTGTTTCCAGAATCCTAGTTGTGGGTCTCAGTTATGATAGGACAAAACCAATTCTTCATTTAAGAGGCCTCCAGTGCCTATAGCAACCTAAGGACCACCCTAGTTTTTGGCTGAAAGTTTTGTGTTCTGACCTTGTCCTTAAAATTTTGCTAGTGGTTGCCGGGCGTGGTGGTGCACGCTTGTAATCCTAGTACTTGGGAGGCTGAGACCCGAGGAGAGGATCCGGGTTCATGGCCAGCCTCAGCTACTTAGTGAGGCCCTCCACAACTTAGTGAAACCCTGTTTCAAAATAAAGAATAAAAAATAGGGCTGGGGGTGTAGCTCGGAGGTAGAATGCCCCTGGGTTCAATCCCCAGTACTGCAAAAAAGAAAAATTTTTGCTAGTGGTGATGGTGGTATTTTGACTATGTTCTGTGGCATTTCTATGTGTTTTTAGTGGGAAAGAGGTCTGTATTTACTCAGTCTACTCTTTTACAGTAATTAGAATAAGAATGGAGTCTTAAAGAATCTCTTCATACACTGGGCTGTATGCCTAACCTTTGAGGACTTAGTTCCCAGCTTCAATTCTCTGTATATTCTTGGCCGTCTTCATTTTCCTTTTCAGTATCCATCCCAATTACATTTCTTTTTTCCTTACAGCCCCAGTCAAGGGTAGCTTTCAGGGCTATGACTGGTATTGCCTTCTTCTGGTAGAGCACCCAAGAAAACAATTTGCATACTGTAGAAGCCAACATACTTAACTGACTGATTGAGAATTCTGTGCTTACACTTATTTTTCAGTTAGCATAATCATTCATTTCCCCAAGAAATATTTACTGAAAGTCTGCTTGCCTAGGTCTTGAGAATAACATGATTAGTTAAAAAACAACAACAAAATAGTCCCTAACCTCAGCCATAGGTTAGTGGGAGAAAGGATACATAAATATTGAAACAGTGGAGTTGTGTAGTAGTAGAGTATGCCCTTAGTCGAATTGCATCAAAATACCTTTCACCTGGATTCCCAGCTGTCAATTAAGATTTTGTAGCAATGATTTCATCCCTCTCTTTTGAAAAAGGTAAGTTGTAGACATCATGACACTGTACTGCTAAATATTTCCCCATGCATCTCCAAATCTGAGGGAGATCCTGGTACAAGTATACCTAGATTTCCCCCCCACCCCATTACTGGGGATAGAACCCAGGGGTAGTCTACCTCTGAGCTATAGCCCTATTTTTTATTCTTTATTTTTATATTTATTTATTTATTATTTGTACTGGGGATTGAACCCAGGGGCCTTCTATCTTCGAGCTACTCCCCCAGACCTATTTTATTTTTTATTTTGAAACAGTCTTACTAAGTTGCGGAGGGCCTCACTACGTTGCGGAGGGCCTCACTACGTTGCTGAGGCTGGCTGAGAACCTGCGATCCTCCTGTCTCAGCCTCCCAAGTTTGTGCCACCACGCCCAGCACCCTCAGCCCTTTTTATTTTACATTTGAAATGGTCTTGCTAAGTTACTGTGCACTGGCTTCAAACTTGAAATCCTTCTGTCTCAGTCTTCCAAGTATTGGGCTTACAGGTGCACGCTGCTGCTCCCAGCTGCATATGCTAAATTTTAAAGGAAAATTAGATTTTAGTTAGATGAGGGAGACGGGTATAAAGTATAGAAGTAAGTAATAAACATGTGTGTAAGCTCTTTGGTGTTGCTGGAAAGTAAATTTCAAGGAAATGGTGGCTAGAAGTGGAGCTGGAGATGTAGGCAGGATCTACTCAAGGAAGGAGTCGATATTATCACATGTGCCAGGGAAGGAACCTGGAGTTTAACCTGTGAATAAAGAGGAGCTGCAAGAGATTGGCTTGGTCGGATTTGCGTTTTACTTTGAGCCCTTGGAGTCTGAGGAGAGCAGAAGTCAGCTACAAAGGCCTGGAGACTTGGGACAGCAGTGCGGTAGGTCTGATAGCGGCACAGGCTGGAGCACTGGTAAGGGGATGAATGGAAGACAGATTTTAGGTTATAATTAGGATTTAAAATCGGCAGTACTTAAGCTGGGTGTGGTGTTGCACTCCTGTAATCCCCATACTTGGGAGGCTAAGACAGGAAGATCACAAGTTCAAGACTAGCCTCAGCAACTTAGACTCTCAACAACCTTCCAAGACCCTGTTTCAAAACAAAAAATAAGCCGGGCGTGGTGGCTCAAGCTTGTAATCCCAGTACTTTGGGAGGCGGAGACTGGAGGATCTGGGTTCGTGGCCAGCCTCAGCTCTCTCTCTCTCTCCCTTTCTCTCTCTCTCTCTCTCTCACTCACTCTCTCTCTCTGTCTCCTTAGTGAGGCCGTCCGCAACTTCGTGAGACCCGGTTTCAAAATAAAGTATAAAAAATAGGGCCGGGGGCGTAGCGCGGAGGTAGAACGCCCCTACGTTCAATCCCCGGTACCGCAAAAAAAAAAAATAAAATAAAATAAAAAGGGCTGGCGAGTATAGTTTGGAGGCAGAACACCTCTGGGTTCAATACCCAGGGCCACAAAAAATTAAATTTAAAAAATGGCAGTACCTGTGAGTAAAGTTCAGAATGCTGCCTATATTTCTTTTCGTTTTTTGGTACTGGGGATTGAACCAGGGCATTCTACCTACACGCCCAGCCCTTTTGCTTTTTTTTTTTTTAATTGTGAAACAAGGTCTCACTAAGTTGCTGAGGCTGGATATGAACCTGTGATCCTCCTGTCTCAGACTTCCAAGTACTGGGATTACAGGTGTGTGCCACCGTGTCTATCTTGGGATGGCACCAGTATTTCTAATTGGTGAATGGTGTTGCCACCAGCTGAAATGGAGAATTCAGGAGTAGGAGCTATACAGGGAACCAGGTAATGAGTTTGGCTGTGGGGTGCCAGGTGGAGCCTTTCAGCAGGTTGTTCTAGAAAGCCTTTGAGAGTCAGGAGAGGTGTGGGCTAAAGATACTGAGCTGAGCATTGCAGGAGTTGCTGGTGATTTCTAGCAGGATGAACATGCAGAGCAGTAATCATTAAGAGGGGAGGGGCAGAGAATCCATTCCCAGTGCAGCCAACCGCAACAATTGTCAGGAAGATAATGGAAAACCAGAGAAGTACAAAAATCACTGAAGCCAAGGGGAAGTTTCAAAGATAAGATGTGAAAAATACCCTTTGAACCAGACAGCTAGACTCTCAGATTAGTTTTTTTTTTTGGGGGGGCGGTACTGGGGATTGAACCCAGGGGCATTCTACCTCTGAGCTATACTCCCAGCCCTATTTTTTATTCTTTGCTTGGAAACAGGGTCTCACTAGGTTGCAGAGGGCCTCACTAAGTAGCTGAAGCTGGCCCCGAACCCGGATCCTCTGGTCTCAGCCTCCCAAGTACTGGGATTACAAGCATGCGCCACCACGCCTGGCTCAGATTAGTTTTCTTAGTGGGAAACCGACACAGTTTTTAAGGACACTGAATAATGCATAAAACTTATCAGTGGGATAGTTTCTCATTGTTTTAATATTCCTCAACTTTTTCTTTTTGTGGTACTGGGGATTGAACCCAGGGGCATTCAATTTTATTTTTTATTTTTGAAACAGGGTCTCGCTAAATTGTTGAGGCTGGTCTTGAATCTGTGATCCTCCTGTCTCAGCCTCCCAAGTACTGGGATTACAAGTGTACGCCACCACGTCTGGCAACTTTCTTTTTTTAGATTAGAAATCATACTCATCAGGCATGTGGTGAGTATGATTGGGAGGCTAAGACAGGAGGATCACAGGTTTGAGACCAGCCTTAGCAACTTAGCAAGATTCTCAGCAACCTAGCAAGACCCTGTTTCAAAACAAAAAATAAAAAGGGCTGGAAGTGTAGCTTGGAGGTAGAAAGCCCCTGGGTTCAATACCCAGTACCACCACCCCCCCAAAAAAAGGAAGGAAGGAAGGAAGAAATCATACTCTACTGTGCTGTCATTTAGTAAAATTGTACCATTTTATGTTTTCTTGAAACTTTTATCAGCGGCATGGTTATTATCAGAAAATTTAGTGTAGTATAAATGGTTGAATTGCAGTTGTATTTTATCTGAAATAACTGTTAACACATATATACAATTCTGCCTTGGACAACGTGCTCTTTAAAAGTAACATTAATCGGGCCTGAGGGTGTAGCTCAGTGGTAGACCTCTTATCTCGCATGCCGGAGGCCCTGGAGTTGATCCTCGGCACCGCACAGTCATGCATGGAGTATATGAAGCCGTTAATAGGCATTCATCATTTGTTGAGGTTTTCTATGTTATCTATTAAATTGATGTTCTCCAAATACACAAATTGTAGAATATATAAAATTCTAAGATGTTAGCCCGCCAGGTTGTCAGCTGGAGAAGGAAGGTGTGATTTAGAACAAGCTCACCCTTCTGTACCGTTGCTAGCATCCGTCTTGCAGGTACATTTACGTGGTATAGCAAAGGCACTGAATTTCTCATTAACCTGTAAATATTTGAAATATTTTAGTAAAATGAAGACAATGAAAACAATTTCTCAACACCTATCTTTGGTATTACAGGTTTTTAAAGAAAGTCAGTTTTTCCATTTTAATCACCAAACTAAGATTATGATTTAAAGGGCTAGGGTATAGCTCAGTGGTTGCTTGCCTATCATGCATGAGACCTTGGGTTCAATCCCTAGCACTACAAAAAACAAAAGCTAGTTTTTTGAAAGGTGTATATTTATAAAACCAGTTATATATGTTGTGAAATTATTGATGAAAAATAATTTAGTCTTAAGCGGCCTATTGTTAATAAACAAGGTATATCCATAATATTTGAAGTCAAGTGAAGAGCTGGGCGTGGTGGCGCACGCTTGTAATCCCAGTACTTTGGGAGGCAGAGACGGGAGGATCCTGGTTCGCGGCCAGCCTCAGCTGTCGCTGTCTCTCTCTCTCTCTCTCTCTCTCTCTCTCTCTCTACCTAGTGAGGCCTCCGCAACTTTGTGAGACCCAGTTTCAAAATAAAGTATTAAAAAATAGGGCCGGGGGTGTAGCGTGGAGGTAGAACGCCCGTGGGTTCAATCCCGGGTACCGCAAAAAAATAAAAAAAAGTCAAGTGAAAATACTGTATTAAAAGCTTGTATAAGCCGAGCTTGGTGGTGCATGCCTTTAATCCCAGTACTTGGAAGGCTGAGACAGGAGGATCGTAGGTTTGAGGACAGCCTCAGCAAGTAGTAAGACTCTCATCAACCTAGCGAGACCCTTTTTCAAAATAAAATAATAAAACAGGGCTGGGGGTGTAGCTTGGAGGTAGAATGCCCTGGGTTCAATCCCCCGTGTCACACACACACACACACACACACACACACACACACACACACACAAATATCTAAGAGCTGGGTGTGATGGCACATGCTTGTAATCCCAGCACTTGGGAGGCGGAGACAGGAGGATCGCAGGTTCTAGGACAGCCTTAGCAAGTAGTGAGACTCTTAGCAACGTTGTGAAACCCTGTTTCAAAACAACAACAAAAAAAAAGGGCTTGGGGGTGTAGCTTGTAACTGTAAGCAGTTTCTTTGGCACCATAGCATATTGTCAAAGGTCATAACTTTCTTTGGAAGAATAAAAGCTTTCAAATGACAAATCCCAGAAACTGGCACTGTGGCCTTTTTCTTTTTCTCTCTTACATAGAATTACTAGAGCAGCACCATCAAAAGAAACGTATCATAAATTGGGGAGAGAGTCCTTTCCTTCTAAATCTTAAAATTGTCCATGACCAGCAGAATTCCACTACAAGATAATTAGCATTGTGCTTTACCCAGATTTTTTAATTTTTCAGTAGGAAATGGTCCATTGTAACATGTCTCCTTATGTCTGTTTTCTGTGAAATGTCATTTATATTTTTAATTAAAGCAGTCTATTTGAAATAAGTTAGAATATTTCACCTTTGTTAAATATAGACATCTTTTCTGTGTTCTGTAAAGGCCAGGTCTCTGTGTGACATCAGGATGGAACAGTAAAAGGTTAAGATTTGAATGTTTCCAACACCCAGCAGTACTATCGAAGGCTTTTGCATCAGGGGCTGGATTTTCCACTTTTCAAAGTGCTTTGGTAGCTAAAGCCTTAACTTTCACTGTAGCTAACCTTGTACCTAATGACATGAATTCCATTGGAGAACAAACACTCTTTTAATTTTGTAATGGCATCTTGAGTTTTAGGCATTACCGAGTTTTGTGAAGATACATGCCCCTTATATGTATATGTATATGTATATATGTGATATGTATTTTTGTTATATACATTTCTGTAAAGTTGTCTTTTTTTTGTGGTACTGAAGATTGAACCCAGGGACTTCCTACCTCTGAGCTACACCCAAGCCCTATTTTATTTTTTGTTTTGAAACGGTCTCATTAAATTGCCGAGGGTGTTGTCAAGTTGCTGAGGCTGGCCTCGAACCTGCGATCCTCCTGTCTCAGCCTTTCAGGTACTGTGAAGTTGTCTTTTCTACTTTGAAATGAACTTAGCAATTATAATTTTAAGAATTCTTCACATCTTTAAAATAATTCTTCATATCTTTAAAATCTGATTCTAAAAAAAGAACCCAGGTATGGTGGTGCACACCTATAATCCCAGTATTTAGTAGTGATGTGAACAGGTGTTGGATGTTTTAATAGCCATACTTATTTTAATAATTTAGTTCTACTTTCTCCAACTGGTACCAATTCAGAAGAAAATGAACTGTTCATTTAAATATTTAAATGAGATAGCTCTCATTTGGAATTAGTGTTTATCAATAAGAGTATATAATCTTGTTTATCAAGAGTAGTTATATTCCTTCTGCATTTCTTTCTCTGCGTTTTTGGCTTAAAGGCTAGCTAGCCCTTTTGGATGTTAGAACTATTATTATTTTCTCTACAGACCTCTAGTTTGAACCTTTAGTACTCAGAGTTTTTTCGATAGGGTAATTGCAGTGGACCCTGGATGTTTGTGATCCCAAATCAAAGACCTTTATCTCTTCTTTTAAGGAAAAAGGGATTAGCAACTTCCTGCTGCTTTTGCAAATGCTGCAGTTAGGGCCTCTCAGGGCCTGGCATTGCCCTGAGGCCACTTTTACAAATGCTTCAAATATTTTCAAGGTCCTGAGTCAACTCAGGACTCCTCTGGTCTTGCGTTTAGCTTCTCCATGAAGAGAATTCCTAATAGTTTAATACCTCTGTTTATAGGATCAATGAATCAATCAAATTAAAAACATAGTTGGGATTATCTAAACAAGAGATAACTCAAAAACACTATCCAAAGGAATACAGGCTTAGAATCTCCAGGAAAGAATAGAAGGAAATCATTGATGATTATCAGCCAGTTGTCTACTAGGTAAACCTGGGGAATTGAGAGAGGCTGTGAAGAAGCAGAGGGGAAGAAGAAAACCAAGCCAGTGAGGAATACATACGGAGATTGTTGGCAGGGGAAGAAGAGGAAAAAAGACCGGCAGAAAAAAGGCAGCAAGATGGAAGGACAACTGAAAAATGAAGAACTGGCAGGAAAGTTAGACATTAATAGTAACAATTTCTATGAGAGAAGTATGTTGGCTTCTCCCATGAATTCCAGAAAATATGATTCAGTCACAACTAAGTCACAAAAGAAAAATAAGAACCAACACCAGAGATTCCAGAAGTATTTATCACCTGGATCCGTTTGGATCAGCACCACAGTGTGAAGTTGCAGAAGTCAGGGAAATCTTCATGTCTGAGGAAATGGACAGGAATGATATGAAGAGTGCTACGTGGCAAGACACAGACACTGAGGAAGATGTGTCAGCACTGTCTCCTCACATGTGCCTTGAGATTCAGGAACAAGGTGCAGAGTCTTCCAGAGAGTCACCTACGCTATCGATATGTGCCTCTGATGCAGAACAGTGCCTTGGAGGAAAAGTCCAAACAAGATTAATCATGATAAAGAGTTACATGTCATAAATCATGAGAGACCTAAAACCAAAGTTCCCTACTCTAAAGTAGCTGCAGTTAAGCCTTGTGGCAAAACAGAGAATGGGTGTACTACATCAGATACAACACAGATAGAGACAACACAATTGAGAAAGAAGATGAAAAGTCTAGTATACTGATCAGTAAAGATATTTCCAAAAGAAAAAGCCAGGAGTCTCCATTTGAAGCAGTCAGAGCAGTCAGGGATCCATACTTTTCTATAAAAAGGAGGAAAGTGTTGCCCACATCAGGAGAAAACAAATAAAATTTACCCCAAACTGATAGATTTGGATCATCTACTTTTTGAGAGACATACACAAGAACAACAGAACAAAGAAAGCCAAACTCTAAAAGAATCCCAGATGAGCACCAGTTACATGCTGCATCCTCACCTCCAGGTAACTTTCCTTCTTTTCTTTTTTTCTGCAGTACTGGGGATTGAACCCAGGGGCATTCTACCTCTGAGCTACACCCCCAGCCCTACTTTTTCTTCTTTATTTTTGAGACAGGGCTCACAAAGTTGCAGAGGACCTCACTAAGTAGTGGAGGCTGGTTGCAAACCTGAGATCCTCATGTCTCAGCCTCCCAAGTACTGGGATAACAAGCATGCACCATCCTTCCTGGCTCCAGGGCAACTTTTCTAAACAAAAAAAGAATTCCAAAGATAGGAACTTCAAAAGGCACACTCATACAGGGCATCAAAACCTCTGAGAGGCTCTAGAGATGAAAACTGGCAACCTTCCTTTAAAATTCAGTTAATGGAAGAAAGATGTCAAACTGTACTAGAGATAATTGTGATATAAACAGGCTCATCCCCTACAATCTGATAATTCACAGTGAAGTATTTTCGAATGCTTCAGAGGTATACAGAGTAATGCATGGGCCAGGGGATGCTTTGCTATAAAGCTGGATGATGATGTTCTTTTTCTATCACAGATCTATAAATTTGTCATTAAGCTCTGCTCTGTAGGCATACTCATTGTCTTTAAAGACAGTGTGATTACAAGGGAAGAATATATAAATGTGTTTCTGCAAAACTCAGTGATAAGCAAGAGCTATTATCCTTTCCATTGTTAATAACTATGATGTACTAAATTTAACAATGCTTTTGAATATAAAAATGCCTTGATCAAACCCAAGAATTCTTTAAGTGCCGTTCTTTTTCCAAAAAATTTATGCTTTATGGCCTTTGCTGTCATTTGATCCTGAGTAGTAATTAAAGCAAGATTATGTTATATCAAGTAGGATTTAAAGTCTAGATTTGCTAGGCATGGTGGCACATACCTGTAATCCCAGTACTTGGGAAGCTGAGATAGAGGGACCGTGGGTTCCAAACCAGCTTCGGTAATTTAGCGAGACTTTCAGTAACCTAGTGAGACCCTGGTTCAAAACCAAAAAGAAAGAAAAAAGGGAGGGGGCTGGGGTGTAGATCAGAGGTAGAATGACTCTGGGTTCAATTTCCAGTGCAATGTGCGCATTGCACTGGAAATCAACACACACACACACACACACAGTAGGAAAGAAAGAAAAGAAAAATGGATTAAGATCAACATTAAATCAGTTTTCTAGAAAATTAAAATTCAGTTGACAGAAAGATTCTTTATGCATAAAGAGTTAAGAGTTGGAATTGGAGCTGGGCGTGCACACCTGTAATCCCAGTACTAAGGCGGGAGGATCTCAGCTTTGAGGCCCTCAGCAACTTAGAACCTGTTTCAAACTAAAAAATAAAATAGTGCTGGGGGATGTGTAGCTCAGAAGTAGGGTTCTATCCTCAGTACCACACACACAAAAGGATTCTAATAATCTGAGATAACATTAAAATGGACGTTTTCCTTATCGGGGTTCTTGTCCACGAAGTGGGAAGAATGACACAGACAACAGAAAGGCAAGCAGGGAGTTTATTGTAAAGAGAACGGGGAAGGAGAAAAGAGACGATCACCCATGAGGGCAGTGGGGACCCTGGAATCCGGCAGCTGCCTTCTGTACACTACCCGGGAGTCGCCCAAGCCACGCGCCATCGATTGCAAACTGCTCTCCCCCAAAGTCCACGTGATCTGCTGAAGAGAGGTGCAGGCCACCCCTAGGGGCCTCAGTCGGCCTTGATGTCCAGCGGTGTCTTCTGGTCACTACCTGGGAGTTGCCTGGGCCAAGTGCCATCAGTTCCACACCACTTTCTCTAAAGCCTGCGAGTGAGGAAAGCTCCCCAAGAGGGGGATTCCCAGAGTGGGTATTTACAGTGGCTGATCTAGGGTTTTTATACTTCTCTGAGTCCTCTTTCAGTTGGGGTCTCAGAGGCAGTTTTCATGGATTTGCATAGTGTCCTTCTTTGAGTCTCCTTCTCTCGGGTGGGGTCCCAGATGCTGTTTCCTGGACTCTTGGGGGGAATCTCCTGGGATTGCTTATCAGCAGGAACAACTGGAGTTTTGTGAAGCTCTGGTCACTCTCAGGAGGCTTCTAATCCCGTTATCACTTGACATTTGGGAGGTCTGGTCTTTTCAGGAGTTTTGGAAGTTAGTTAGCATCTGTTGCCTCTCAGGAAATGAAGTTTTTCCACTGTGGCTCTCTGGCCCTATCTGCCTATTCCTTTCTACCTCCTCAACATCTTTCCTAGTATATGTTGAAGAAGCCATATTTGTGCTTGGTACCAAATTGTGTATAGTTGTGCTTGATACCAAATTGGAGGTGATTCAGTTTTTGGGTTATCAGATTTCTGAATAATTAATTTAATTTGGGAGGTATTACTATTATAATAACCAGATCATACACCATTATTTTGATTATCTTAATGTTCAAATTGGATGAACAATTAGGGACTGAATTGGCTCCTTTTCAGTGAGCTATTATATACCCAAAGAAAGTAAATCCACCTGAGATTTGTGGGTTTGGTTGGCACACATAGTCAAGGCAACATCCTGGAAAACCTTTCTGGCAG
Organism: Glis glis; assembly: GCA_004027185.1. Classification (NCBI taxonomy): domain Eukaryota; kingdom Metazoa; phylum Chordata; class Mammalia; order Rodentia; family Gliridae; genus Glis; species Glis glis. The sequence goes on from PVJS01046488.1 coordinate 13,296, forward strand.
TAAACAAGCCCCACTTCTCCACAGATTAAAGCCGTTGTTTGAAATGGTCTTTGTCTGTCTTTGACCAGTGGTTGGTGAACTCTGACCAAGCATTTCATTTCACTGTCTTGATCATAGTGTGGACAGCTAGGGATTGATTCATTAGCTCTCTAGAGTTCACATTGTTATGTCAAAGACATAGCAGTGTGGAAAAAAAGATTTTATGTGAGTTTACTCATTTTATTTAAAAGTTTAAGGAGAAGTTGTGTGATGGAAGAGGTTTACAAGGCCCAGGAATGCTTTCATTGCTCCATTTTAATTAGGACTGATTCAAGTCAGATACACAAAACTAATTGCCTTTTTCTTAACCATTTCAGTTCAACATAATCTCTTTCTTCTCTGGACCTTACTCTGTGTAACATTTGTGTGAGAGTTGTTGTCTACTGGTTTAACTTTGTTTTTCCTTACTATGTCCACATTCATCCACAGATGTTTTTTGAATTGGAGCAATAGGCATGAGAACAGAAAAGAAAGTGTCAGTTAGCTCATCATCCTTGCATGATGAACAACTCCTGAACATAGCAGTTTAAAAGTGTAAGCATATGTAATTGCCTGCAAGTCTGTGGTTCTACTTGCATGAGCCAGGGTTGGCTAATCTCATCTGGGCTCACTCACAGGTCTACAATCAGCCAGCAGGTTTGCTGACTGGGAGGCTGCTGCTGGCCTAGGATGAGCTTAGTTTACGTGGTTGGCTGTTCGTTGGTGTGATGAGAGAGGTTGGACCACGTGCCTTTCATCATGCAGCAGGCTATCCTGAGTTTGTGCACATGCTTGTGATAGGTTCCGAGAGAGTGGATGGAATTGCATCAAGCCTCTCAAGTCCCGAACACAGAATTAGTATGCTCTTCCACCCCATTCTGCTGGCTAGACCAGCTCTCAAGATCAGCCCAGATTAGAGAAGCTGCAGTGTTATACAGGAAAAAGCATGAATATGGAGGAGTGAAGAATGCTGGCCATGGTTGCAGTCAGTGTGCTGTAGATGGAAAGGGTATACGAGAAAATGTGAGGGTGAAGATTGGGGATCTCTACCCTCAGAGATATCTTGAAGATTTATGGCTTATGTTTTGGGGTGGCAATGCCATTAAATCAGATTGGAAAGAAATATGGGACTAGGCAAGCAAAAGGAAAGCATAAAGAGGATGTGGCGAGGAAAGACTATGAATGAGTGAGAAGGAGAGTGAGTTTAATCTTATCAAACCAAACCCAAGGCACCTTTGGGACATCCACATTGAGGCATTTAGTGTTGTTGATAGAACTGGAGATTTTCCAAGAGAAAGTTAAAATCTACAGATGTACAGTAAGACATTAGGTATTGGAAGTTGATGGAGTTGCCTAAGGAAAGAGTGTAGTGCACAAAGATGTGAGGGATGAAGACACGATCAGTCTTATATTTAAGTGGAAGAAGGGGAGTAATGAAAGTGTGTCGAGGAACTGGGTGTGGTGTGCATGCCTGTAATCCCAGTACTTGGGAGGATGAGACTGGAGGATCGCAGGTTCGAGGCCAGCCTCAGCAATTTAGCAAGGGTCTTAGCAACTCAGTGAGACCCTCCCTGTTTCCAAATAAAATAAAAAGGGCTGGGTGTGTAGTTCGGGGATAAAATTCCCCCCTGAGTTCAACCCTAGCACCCACCCACCCACACACACACTGGGTGGGGGAAATAGTGAAAGAAAACAGTGGCACGGGTATTAGAAAGGGAGGCTGTCTCATCTCAAGGAGAGGGAATTCCACTCTGGTAGATGCTACAGAGTCTGAATCAGCCAATGATCAAGAAGAGGCCACTGATGATCGTGATGGGTTGAGAAGTGAGTGGGAGGGTAGTGATAGAGCTATGAAGTGGTGAGAGGCAGTTAAGATAGAAGCAAGCTCATGGGGCCAGCTGCGTAGGACGGGGATGATGTGATTACATTTGTAAGCTGAGACATCCAGTGAGGAGGAAGAGCCGGAAGACTCGGGGGGTTAGTATATTTTTAATAGGTAATTTTTGGTTAGATTAGATGTATCTTTAAGCTGATCAGGCATCAAGTGAATGCATTAAAAGAAGTGTAATATTTTAGCTTATAAACAGAAAACTATTAGATCTATTAAAAATATAAGAATGAGTTGGGCGTGATAATACACCCTTGTAATCCCATTACTTGGGAGGCTAAGACAGGAGGATCACAAGTTCGCGGCCAGCCTCAGCTACTTAGTGAGGCCCTTGCAACTTAGTGAGACCCTGTTTCAAAATAAAGAGTAAAAAATAGGGCTGGGGCTCAGGTAAAATGCCCCTGGGTTCAATCCCCACTACATATATATATATGAGAATGATTTAAGGACCAATTAAAAATATTTGAACATTCCTACAGTACATATCCTAAACCAAGAAAACACTAAATTATAGCCTAAAATTTGAGTATAAAGCCACAAACTAAATGTGAATGAATTAGTGACTTGGGGCTAAGAGAATGCTTTTCTTTTTTTTTTTTTTTTTTTT